>JAHBCN010001512.1:0-52500 GCA_019359885.1 Listronotus oregonensis
TTTTTTTTTTTAGAATTCTCTTTCTGGGGACATAATTCACGTGGATCGTCTCCAAGACTTATACGATCACTTTTTAATTCAGCAACTCATCTTTCCACTGTTCTAAGCAAGATTTTACACTTTAGCAATGGTTTATAATTTTGGTTTGGTGCTACATCTGCACATACTAAATATGTCTCTTGTAAAAATACTGTGACACTTTAACTTTAAACAGTTGAATTATACAAATCAAATGACAGATCTTTATGACAGGTAGACTTGTTTTTATTATACAAGAAAACAAAACATTACCTATTAAAAATAATAAAATTATAATACTTTAACATCAAAATAAGATTTTTTTTAAATTCTCATTAGTGCCACATTTTATATTTTATATTTGTTCATAAAAAAGTACCATATTTAGGAAAATAAAACTTATCGAACGACAAAATTTATTGAACAACCATTTGAATTGTTAATAAAATACAACGATTAATATTTTAAAAGTTGTCGCGAACGTACAGACTGAATTGCAACAAATGATTTCTTCATACCGATGGATCTGCACATACTGTACATACACATACACTTGTCTTGATAGAAGTATAAACATTTAGTAGATAATTTTTAAGTAGGATCATCGGTAGTAACATCAAGATAGTGATTATGTCATTCCTCATTTATAGTAACCTATTAGGTTATGGTTTATGCATGTTGTTTCTCAAAAAAGTGTTTTTTTTTTATAAAAAAGCAGGTAATAATTTTTTAATGCGCAACACAAAGACAGAAAATTACCAAACACAGTTAACAAGTGTTGTTTACATGTTGGTCAGATCTCAGGGCTAGATTTACTGAAGCAATTTTTTTTTATGTGCCTGGGATGAAATGGACAACTAGTCATGAATTTCACCTGGCGGGATGTAACTTTGACTTTCACGAAATTCAGTGGTAAAATATTTTAAGGGAAAGGTAACCTTTTCAAACTTTTTTTTGCATTTAATTATTTGATTTTCTGAATGAAGACCCTTTTAAGAATATTGTGTAAATATTTGAGAGGGACTGGAGCAAAACTAACAAAGATACAGAGCTAAGTAAGGTAAGCCGACAAAACTCGCTTATGAACGTTTTACTCCAAATTTTTTAGTGTTTAAAACTTTAAAGCGTTTTTCCTACAAATAACTTCTTCAAAGACGCACCGATCCTTTTAAAATTTTAAACACTATTTCTGTACACAATTTATGAGATAACGCTGAATAGTTTTTTTTTTCAAATTTGTTAATATTTTTTATTTTACCGAAACAGATTATCCAACTTTTTCTCGCAAAAATTACGTTCACTTTAAAGTTGTCACGGTTAGTTTTTATTCCTAGGTGTGTTTTTAATAATTTAGTTTGTTTACCTTAATGCAGTTCGGTTTTAATTTTTTTTGCAGATTATTTTTGGCAAAAGGCTCCAAATTTTATTGTAATTGCTGGGTTACTTCTGTCTTTCTATCGCCTTTGGTATCCTACCTTATGCTTTACGTTGCTTTTTCCCCTCGCAGTATGGTGTACTAAAAAATTAACATAAGATACCTCGAGTCGATAACTGGCACTAATTTTGTTCGATGCAACATTAATTTTGAGGTACATCTTTCACTATTGACTAAACCAAGCTTATTAAGTAGGTTAGATTCACTTTGTATAAATCAATAGTTTCTAATTTAAGCAGGGACTTACCTTTAAAATGTTTGTATTTTGAATTAACCATATCAGGGGTTCGTAATCAAATTTTGTTTCTCTAGGTATTCGGTATGGTTTTTCCCCCTATATACAATCCTCGACAGCTTGTGGGTTTGTCTAGAAATTACATTTCCTTAGCAGTTTTGCTTTTATTGGCTATGTAGGTAGGTTTGTTTACATTACCTTCCGTATTTACCTTAGTTTGTTTACTTTTATTTTCCATTCCCAACAGTTGTCGTGGGTTCACAAGGGCCAGCGCAGTTTCCTTTGCCTCCAGAGTCTCTTTTGTACAGGTTCTTTTGTATTTTATCCTCTTCGCATTAAAATTGTAAACATTTATTATTCTGGATTGTTTTATAATTTTGTTTGAATATATTTTTGACAGTTCGAGGGAATGTTATTTGGGCAGCGTGGGTAGGCAACTCAAAATGTGTAACGTTGTTGCCAATTTAGGGGAGAGAAAATTCCTAGAATTAGCAGCGATGTGCGTGCGCCCACTGGTACTTTTTGAGAAGGACAAAGGGCCATCGGCCATGTTTTACCACTTTCACGTCAATCTTCAAGCCGAGAACTAGGAAAATTTGCAGCTACTGGTATTCAAGCCATCTTTGTAGGATTTGTGCTGCAAATTTCCCAAAAATCTTTCCCGATTTAAGTTACCTTTGGTTTGGTGTGAATTTTGTTGCTTTGCGTTGCCTTTTTGGCTGTTTCGGGAAAGAAATCTGCATTGCAGGCCTTGCAGTTCGACGCCGCAGGGATCACGTGTCAGTTGAAAATACCCCTTAACATCTTGGGTAAGTTCTTCTAGACTTATTCTAACTGAGTATTTTCCGTATAAAACGGTACATTAATAGATTTATTTGGGTTTTCTTAAGACGCGCTGGTGGTTCAGGGGATTTTCATTATTATTTTTTATATATTACGTCATGCGTTGGGCAAGTCGAATTTCAGTAAGAATTAATTATTAATTACCCTAATTACACCAATTTAAGGGGTTTGTTTTGGCCAATTTATTGCGAAAATCGCAGTTTTATTGAATTATTCTTTTTTGTTGTTTTTTTTTTGACAGTTACGTTAATTGGCTACTCTAATTAGCGTTAAAGTTTTAATAAATCGCCGTTAGATGGCGCTTGTGTATAGATTCTTTGTCTCTTTTAGTATTAATTAATTTTCTGGGGTTAAATTACCTTCTTTTGGTAATAAATTTTAATTACTAAGTTTTTTTTGTCATAATTTTTCTTTTTGAGACTTTTATTCAGGGTATAAGTATCTGGGTTACTGTTCGAGACCTATTTATTATTTAAATTGTCAATTTAGTAGGCCGAAAAGGCTTTGGTTATGCTTAACAAAAATTAGTTGTTTATTTTTTTTTACCTTATTTAATTAGTTTTGGGCTTTTACCTACGATTAAATACATTCGTATGGATATATTACCTTTTATTTTACACTAGTTAAGTGATTGCTAATTAACTTTTGGTAGCTAGGGAATATGTTCTTTTTTTTTTGGTGCCAATGGAATAGGGCATACATTTTTTTTGTAAACTAGTTTACTAAAACAAGTTTATTTTTTTGTTATCTTAATTTAATAGGATTTTTTATTGTTATATGTTTAATTAACGTTGCTTACTTAATAAGTAACTATTTTTATTTTTTTGCTAACTGAAAGGTCTCGAACCAAGCACCAGATTTTAAAGTTTCCTTATATTAACTTTTTTTAATGAAACACATACAGTATGGGATTTGAGGGAATTTTCTTGGGATTTTTAAAGTCGCTTAATTATCTTACGTTTTATTGGGTTTTAATTAGTATTGAATTTTGTATGTTTGGTTCTTCGGACGGGCCATTATTCTGCTGGGCCATTAATTTTTTTTGAAACAGTTTTCGCTTTGGTTTGGAGGGGCCATCAATTTGGTAGAAGTTTTCTTGGGACGGGTCAGAGATAGTGACCATTTAACTGTCAATGTGTTGTCTGTAGTTTTGGACACCATCCCTCTTCACGGTGTAGTGGCTGGCACACCTGCCATCACTTGGATTCAACAAAACAGGCAACATTAAAATTTAACTTGCTAACAATTTTTTTTTAACACTTCAAGAAACAATTTAGGACTCTACCTTTTAAATTTTTACCATATTGTTGTTAATTATTTGCGGCCCTTTCTTTTATTTTTATTGTAATTTTTTAAATCTTAATTTTCTTATTGGTTTTCAAATGCACCTGATCATTAAATTATTGTTAATTAAATAAGCGGTATTTATATATATTTTTATATTTTATATTTTTTTTAATTGTGGATTTGTGTTTATAATGTTTATTCTTTTCATCTCAATATAGAGGGTTTAACATTTAATAACCCAGCGCATTCACCACTTTATTTTGATTATATAAATATATTTCTTTTGGAAACTTTTAAATTATAAATTTAAATTTTGTAAATTTCATAACCTAGCTCATTCACCATTATATTTTGATAATTTTTTTTGTGTAAAATTTTAACTTTTAAATTACAAATTTATAATAAATTCCATTAACTATTTGTTTTAAATTTGGTGTTTTATTTGGCTCGCCTAGTGTCTCCTTTTTCTAATGTTAATATTGTTTAGTAAATTTTTTCTTGTCTTTGAGTGGTAGTAAAGTTGAACGAGAGTTCCCAATTAAATCTTGGAAGGTCTCTGCTAGGCCTAGCACCAAAAGCAGTGGCGCCCAGTTTAACCCCCCCTACTCTCCAGCAAATGAGTTAGGGCATTTTTGCACGCTCTCTCTGCTACTCACCTTCTACTTTACTGTACCTTAGCTATTTAATTGTTACTGATTTTATTAAAAAAAAATAATAATAATAATAATAATTTTTTTTAAGGCTGCCAACGGCCAAATAAAAGTTGGAAAAGTGTTTTTAGGCCAAAACACTTGGGCTAGAGCTACAGCGTGACAAAGTGTTTCCAAAAAGTGAAAAATTGAAGTTTCTAAAAACCGGCCCAGCATTACCTGGAAAAATCCAACGAAAAAACCTTGGTTTTTTGATTTCAAATGATTCAGCACCTAGTCATGAGGGGCACCGCAATACTAATTTTTCCGAGACGCTTCCAAATAATTGCTGTCATTGCCCTATTTTTTAATATATCTTTATCAAAATTTTCCTTAATATTCTTTAAATATTATATTAGATCGTAACATTAGTTTTAATAAAAATATTTTAACTGTGTCGTCTAAAAAAAATCACAAAAACGTGCCTTCTTTGCAAGAATTAACGTTATCCCCTCCTCTTAATTAAAAAGGACGGCACGAACGGTCGTTGACACACCGCTTTTTATTAAATTAAATTATTAATTATTTTGGAAAGTTAAGCAACGTCGGTCGTGGTGAGTAGTCTGATGGGTGACCATAGGTGGGGACCGCTTGCTGTTGTGTGTAGTTCCAAATACACGTTAAACTGTGTGTTTCGTCTGAATAACATTACCTAGCCTTTAATGGTGGGGGAGAGGGTAGTTTATAGTTAGTGCTTAGTTGTATAAAGTTCATGGTGGCACTACCAGGTGGTCTAAAAGTTACCATGAAATGCAATATCTACATGTTTCGGTAATTGGACAACGTTGGCGGCACTAAGAAATAAATTAAATTACATTAACAACCCGGCACTCACGGTAGCCACCTAGTATCTAAGCTTCACACAAGCTTTTGTTAGCTGTTAAAAAAATTTAAAAAATCTATATTTGACATAAAACATTCTTAACTATCAAAGATCTATTGTCTTTCTAGCTCTCCAAAACTATAAAGTTATATTCTTATTAGATTATGTTTCTTAAAGTATTATTCTTCAAAACAGCACCTGGTAGCGTATTTTTATTAGTGAAATTTCAACTAAAAGCATTGCATCTCAAATTTATGAGATCACCTTTGTTCGTTGCATTTTATACCCACTTACCCAAAAACTTTTATAGTTTTATATATTTTACCAGGGATTCTGTAAAATTACTACTAACTTCTATGTCAAGATAAAATCGACGAGAATTTTTTATTTAATTTATTTTATCGAGCCTCTTAGTCTTGAAAGTAACGATGTGTCAGAATTGGTACCTTACACATATTTTTTATTGGCTAAAAACAACCCTTTATACTTAAATAACACTTTTGCCAAATATTTTTTAATACCAAACTTTGTAAGAGAGCGATAAGCATTTGACATTCAAATACAAAACGCCTGTGAGAATAGAGTCGTTTGGGGTAACTGTACGCAGCGGGTAAGTGTGCGCGGTGACGAAATAAACGAGGAGATAGTGGGGCATCGGGCCCATATTGTCTGGTCGTTAGTACGCTTGCGATCGCAAACAAAATCAGTCGTCGTTTAAGGTGTTGACGCTTCGTTTAAAAATTTAAGCGCCAATCTTTGAAATCAGGAGTTTTGTTAAAATATTTAGTCAATTTCCACTAGTGGTAGCTATTTCGGGATCATCACTATCAATGTAAGTATTTGTGTCTGATAAATTATTAGTATTAAAGTATCGTTTAAGGTATAAACCTTGGAAGAATTATTTTTAAAATATATTATTTCGGCATTGTTTTCTAAATATCGCATGTTGGGGTAAGTGTATGGGGTTAAGTGTTCGCACGCGTACACTTGCCCCCTTGCCACACTTAACCCAACGACCCTAATGCACTCTACAAATAATGTACTTGTTTCAGATGCCCCGAAGTTACCAAAGAAAAAGACCAGACAAGAAGCTTGTTACACAAGCCCAAATTGATAAAGCCAAGCAACTTATGCAAGAAGGGAATAAGCCAAAGGGCAGCCGCTGAGAAAGTAGGTATCTCCGAAGGGGGCCTAAGAAAAAGACTTGCATTAAATAACGTCGCTACTTCACTAGGTCTTTTTAGACCGACTTTTACAGAGATGCAAAAAAACGAACTTTTCGAGTACTGTTTAACAATGGACAATATGTTTTATGGGATCACGATCCAAAATCTACGTCAGCTAGTTTACCAATACGTGAACTTAATAAAATTCCAAATCGATTTGATAAAGTATGTAAAATGGCAGGGCGAGACGGGGAGAAGGATTTTTAAAACGCCATGAAAGGCTACGTCTCCGTCAAACTACACCTACAAGTCTAGCTAGAGCAAGCGGTTTTAATAAGGTTCAGGTCGATAGGTTCTTTATTAATTTAAAAGAACTTTACGACAGATACAAATTCCAACCTAATCGTGTGTACAATATGGACGAGACGGGGATGAGTACGGTACCAAAGAAAACACCGAGAGTTGTGTCTGTTAAAGGCAAAAAGGTGGTAGGAAAGATTGTGTCTGGGGAGAGAGGAGTAACTGTGACGGCTGTGTGCTGCATGAGTGCCACAGGACATTTCATACCGCCAGCATTTATTTTCCCTAGAAAGAGGTTAAAGGGGAGCTTTTTGATGGTGGTCCGACAGGATGTGTTGGAATGGCTTCTGATTCGGGATTTATAAACTCAGAGTTGTTTGTTCAATGGCTACATCATTTTAAAGATCATACACATCCATCTCAAGAGTTTCCTGTTTTATTGATTATTGATAACCATTCGTCCCATATCAGCTTGGAAGCTACCCTTTATTGCAGAACGCATGGAATTTCAGTTTTAACATTAGCACCTCATAGTAGCCATAAAATACAGCCATTGGATAGGAGTTTCTTTGGCCCACTTAAAGCTAAATACTCCATTGAATGTGACCGGTGGATGACTCAGCATCCAGGCAGGGCAATAACTCAGTATCAAGTAGCCGCTTTATTTAACCAGGCTTATCAACAGGTTGCCACAGTTGGCAATGCTGCAGCTGGATTTTCCGTTACTGGTATTTACCCATACAATGAAACCTTTTCCAAGAGCATGACTTCGCTCCTTCCGCAGTCACGGATAGATTTATTGCTGACGTAAGCCATCCAGATGTTCAAGGACAAGAAATCACCCAAGCTGTAGGAGTAGAAATATTGGAACAAGAAGAACCTACCAATATTGCAACAATAGAACATACGCCAAAGACGGTTGCAGTCGAGCATATTTCCTTTACAACAATAAGCCCTTTACCTAAGGCAAATTTTGTTCAAAAAAGAAAAAGAAAAGGAATCAAATCCGAAATCATAACTTCAAGCCCTTTCAAAGATGATCTAGAAAGAAAAGAAGGAGAAATAAGAAGCAAGAAAAAAGTTAAGAAGGTAGTTTCCCTTCGGTCTCTATCTCCCCAGCCGGGACCTTCGAAACTTCCCATCTCTTCTCTTAAAAAGCAAAAACGAACAGATCAAGAAAAACAGTTCTCCTGTCCTCTTTGCAATGAAATATTTGTCGAGCCCCCCTTGAAGGTGGATTCAGTGCGTAAAGTGTGAAGAATGGTGGCATGAACAATGCACCTCCTATGAAACAGGAGTCTTCCTATGTGACAATTGTCTTTAAAAATGTTGCGTTTACTTGCCCCTTTTTATGCGCATACTTACCCCCATTATGGGTTAAGTGTGCGCAAATGTGTTTTGTTCAAACTTTTATGAATAACTTAATGATTTATTAAATTACGTTTAATTATTTGTTATCTCCCTGTAAGTTACATCTAAAAACAATAAATGTTGTTTAATGAAATTCATAACTCTTCATTTTGTTTTATAATTTGATATGAAACGCAAAAGTGCGTTCACTTGCCCCGAACGACTCTACAACATTTCTTTAATACAGAAACCTGCGAAAGAAAAACTATAGATTTTTACATTTTTTGCCTGGTCCGTTATAATATTTAGATTAATTTTTATGTATTTTCACCATTTTTTCTTTTATGTGACGCATTTCCCATTTTTGTTTTAATTCATAGGTATAAGAAAAAAACAAAATATCATAAATAAGTACATATTATTTTTATTATAAGAAACATACATTACCTATTAAAAAGAATACGGAAATTATAATACTTTAACATCAAAATAAGATCTTCTTTTTTAATTCTTATTAGTGCCACATTTTATATTTTTATATATTTTGTGCTTCATTAATTTTAACATATGTAAATCTGGATCAAGTTTGCTCCAATTTTCAATTTTCCTTAAATCCACTTTTGTTAATGAAAATAAAGAATCAATTTTATTTCATAGTGGAGTAAAATTTCTAAGGAAAGTCGCTTAGTTATCGAGAAAAAAAACGGCGTAGAACCAAAACAGACTTAGTGGGATTCTTTAATAAGGTAATCGTGTACACGAAATCACTTTTTACGACATTTTTTAGTGGTCGAGAACTTTTTTATTTCGAAAAAACCCAAAAAAAAATCGGTTTTCAATAAAACCCATTTTTTAACATCTCCACTGCTATATCTCTAATAATATTCATGCTATCAGGTTATTATTTTTTTAGATTAAAGTAGACACAATAGCGCTTTGAACAACGTCCCACTTGAAGCTGATTTTTTTTTGTTAAATTTTTAAAATAGTACGAAACTCAAAATTGTTATTTTTAGTAGCGTAATTTTGGCAATCGAGAAAAAAGTTTATTATTGAAAATTTATATATACATGCTGCGTACAAATTGTAGCTAACGTTTAAAAAAAGTTTTTAAAACAAATTTTTTTTAGATTCCTGTTATAGTATTGAGTCAGTGATATATTTTTAACGGCGAAACTCATATTTTTGCGCGCTTGGCTTAGCGAGCCGGCCGACTGCAAAGATCTTACTTACGGTCCGGTGGGAGTGTAGTAGTTAAAGTTTTATCAACAGGTTTAAACGCAGATCTAAGGGCTGCTTAAGTTGTTTAGAAATGGAAAATTTTAAATATCCAAAACAGGTGGTTAGATTTTTAAACCCATACAAGAAATATCAATCATTGTTATTAATTACCCACCTAATTAGTAGGTTTATTAAACTTTTTTATTGGTTGCTGGCAAAGAAAACCACCCACGGGATTCGTTATTTTTTGATTATACATTCAAAACTTCATTATTTTTGAATAATTTTTAGCAACAAAAATTGCGGATGCTTTATGTCTTTTAATTAAATTTAAGAAATATAGTACATAAAATATAAACTAGGGCTTCGTTAAACGTCCTTTTTAAACAAGAATAAATAATTCCTCTTTTTTCCATATAAAGAGATGATACGATGCCGTTCTTTGACATGTCTAAATGCTGCTTGAATAAGCAATGTTGCCAGACTTTTTGTAATAATTTGTTATTATTGAAGGTTGTTTTTTATATAAAACTAACCAGAACCAACAAACAACAACTTTCAAACTATTACCTAGTTTTGGTTAGTTCCGGTTAGGTTTTCCTCATTAAATTGTAATTTTTTTATTATAAATGCGCCGTTCTGGTCGGTCATGATTACTGCTGGTTAGTTAAAGCTGCCTTTATTTTTCCCAATTATATTTGTAACTGGCTCGAATGTTAAATATTTTTGATTTAATGAAACTTATCCTAATGGTAATGACAAAGTTTTTTATTATAAATTAATAATATTTCCGTTTAGCAACACTGTAAACGTCTTAAAGCGGTGCATGTATTTATTACATGTAAATCATAAACAGTTGAAATAAAATGTCAAATAATGACCAATTCTTAGAATTTTTATTTTTTTTCTTGGTGAAAACCACATCATCCGCATTTTTTTGCCTTAAATAATAATACTGAAAGTATATTTTACGTAGCAAATTTAAAAATCGTCCAATTCCGTGGGTGATTTTCTTTACCAGACCCAAAAATGTAATATGTAATATGTTAGTTAGGCACTTCATTATTAGTATTTTTCGTAAATTTAATCTATTTCTGCCTCAAAATCTTTAATAATGTTATTGCAGGAACGAGATTTACACTCCTTACAACATTTTAGGCCTTCTTTCACACAAGTACATGTTGGAAATTCAATTTTGGGTTGACATAAAGCCTTGTACTACATAACTACAATAAAGTTTAAATTTTGGACATTTCTTTAGGAAGTAAAAGATCTATCTGAACATCACTACCAATACTCGCAGAAGAGGTAGATATTGTCGAATTTTTGAATAGGTTCGGAAACCGTTTTCCTATTTTTGTGCGATTTTATGTTTCTTTCAGAGATGTAGTGGCTGTAACATAATTTATGATATTTCTCATCAAACGCAAATAAATCTTCATAGCCACGTAATTTAGATATCATATTAATGTCATTTCTATTTCTGGCAGTTTTATTATTTTTTTGATAGGTAGCTTTTCTACTACCTTAAAATATTTAGTACTATGTAAAAAAATAAATACCCTAAACATTATTTATAAGAATAAAATTAAAATTCGTATTTTGTTTCAGTACAAAATATAAACTAATAGAAAGGTACCAACTATACTATTCAGGTACATAATAATATTTAAATTACTTGTTTAAACAGATTTTTTATTTAACTCTTGTTTTTTTTATTTTTACTATTGAAACTATCGCATTTAAATTTAGTGTCACAATAATTTGAAGGACCGGCGCTACTGAGAATCTGTGTAAGATTTACGACAATCTTTATGATATTTTATTTTAATTTCGCCCTTTAAAATATCATTTTTTTGACAGAATTTCTTTTGCTAGATTGTCCTGCCTTTTTTCAGCACTTGATAGTAATGATAACAACCCTTGTATTCTAGGTCTTTGTAAAACAGATTTGTATCCATCATACACAATTTTCTTACAAATAATTCGCTACATTGTTTTAAAATTCTAAATACATACAGCACACTCTAAATTTCGACAACCACCACTACTAATGTATTACTAAGCACGCTATCCGCATGCGGGGCTATTGGGTCCGGATAAAACTTTTTAACGTCTAAAGAAAATCGCTGTTGCCAAACGATACGCTCTAGGAAAAAATTTTATTTTTTCAAAAACTTTTGCTATTAATTGGCTATATTTTCTTCGTTGCATGTATGAAAATATTTTCAAAAATAAAAAAGTTTATTGATTGGTGAAAATTTCAATACAAAAAATATATATTTTCAGTTTATCTGATCTTTAAAGGGATGAAAGTGCAAATTGTGCCCAAACAATTTATAAGGTTAAAAGCGCTACAGTGTGGGCTTTAATTTTACACAAAAAAAAAAAAATTGTTATCTTTGATAGTTTTAAAGTTATGGCGGTGGAAACAGAATTTTTTTTTTTTTTAATTTAAAAAAAAATCACTTTTTATTAATTTAAAAAGTTCAAGACCACAAAAAAATGTCGTAAAATACAATTTCATGTGCCCGGTGACATACTCAAAGGAACCTAACTGGTTTAACCTGGTTCTACGCCAAAAAAAAAACGACACGATAGACTCACGAAATCACTCCGCTATCATAATTTATTACGATCGTCAGTTTTCATGGGACTAAAAACTGTTTTTTTATTCTCATTTTACGTTCGAAGCGGGCAAATCCAGCAAAATTCATGCCTTATTTTCAGGCTCTGTAAATAATATATTATAAAATGTCTTGCTTTTCGTTTTTTCAAAAAACTTATACTTGGCCATATCACAGCATAATTAAAAAAAAGAGGTTGTGTTTTCTATGAAGGCGTAGAAGGTACACACAAAGTTTTATTTTTATTTTAAGTACAAATTCCAACTTCCTGACTCGGAATTCTGAGTTTCAACTTGAAATTTCGAGTTATAGCTCAGAATTCTGACTTAGGACTCGGAATTCCGACTTACAACTCGGAATTCCGACTTAAAACTCGAAATTTTTTACTGAAAATAAAAATAATAATTTGTGTGGCCCTTCGTAATTTTTAATGTTAAAAGTAAGACATCATTTTGGGTTCTTTTGCTTAATTTAGTAAATATTATTTTTGTTTAACTTTGTGGTTCTGCTAACTTAAGGTTAAGCCAGTAGAACCACAAAGTTAAAGTTAATATTTACTAAATTAGGCGAATTACAATAATAAAACTAGGTATACAAAGGAGCGTAAACAGAGCTCAAAAAATTGAGGTGTGGTATTACCAATTATGCTTAAAAAAAAATAAAGAAAAAAATTAAAATATGGGTTTTGTTTTAGAAATGTTTTGTTATTGGGAAATATCGATATGATTCTGCTGGCTTGACCTTAAGCTAGCAGAAACACAAAAAGAAAAGACAAATATTTACTAAGACGTCCAACAATAACCAAACATGGTACACCAAGAAGCCCAAAATTATGCCAAATAAACAGCTTTTTAAAATTATTGCTCATACTGATAATAAAATTATTGTTAGTTATTAAAATATTGCACATTCTAGTGGTATATAATGCTGATATATGCTAATTAAGAGCCTGAAAGAGCCCAAGAATATGGTGAAGAATTAACTTCTATTTTCCAAGAGCTTGGTGAGGCTCTGCTAGCTTAATCTTAAGCAGAACAACAAATTATTCTAAGAAATGGAGATGCAGAAAAATTTAAAATAGATTAACAAAATTTCCTTAAGAGACCCTGAAAGTAAAACCCTAAGTAAAATTCAAAATATAAGTGGGATTCAAAATTTTAGTGTGGTTCTGCTAGCTTAAGTATAGTATCTGTTTTAGCCTCTCCAGCTTTAAAATTTTACGTACTCTTAACCAAGCCCTTTCAAGGCGAAACAATTGTAGAATAATACTTTATTAAGCAGTAAAACCTTTTTTCTTTGCCAAAAGGAAAATCTTGTATTTTATTAAATTATACATATAAATTGTTAGGGGTACAAAATTTATTTCCTATTTTTTATTAGTAACTTTTTAAGGCTTGCCTTATTTTAACCCCGTATTTAACAGACCTATTAAAAATGTAAAAAACCCTCGTATAACTGCAGCAAGTTAAACAAACAAAAGAAAAATGGTACGAGTTCAGTGGCATCTAATAAAACTTTCATGTGGATTGAATCGTCTTCCTCTGAAATACTTGTTGCATGGTCATAAAAACGGGACTTGACTAGCGTATAGAAACCCTGACAAAAACAAAGGACAAAGGGATATCTCCAATAAAGTATATAATTAAATTGCTTTAAAGATAGCGACGCTGTCATGTAACATCGATTATGCTTTGTTTGCTAAGATATAGGTCATTTGGTGTGCACTTGAATTTTATAAATAAGTTTTCAAGGTAGAGTGCTTTTTCTCCCAACTTTAATAACTCGGAAGGACGAGTTTTTCCAAATTGCATAAATGCATTTGTTGTCGATAATAGCTTAAAAGCTGAAAGCTCGCTGGTAACTTGATAAAAGTTTTCCAGGGTCAAAGCTATCGAAATATTTGCAAGGATATCATAAACAATATTATTGTGCATTTAACCTTGAGTTGAAACAAAAGAAAAATAATAACGATACAGCAGTAATGTGTAACATCCTTGATTTTCTAAAGTTTTATAATTTCGAATAGCGGCGATAAAAATATTAGTACACTCTTGTTTAATTAATGGCCCCCAACAAGCGTTTATTTTAATTAATACCAGCACTTTCCAACCTTTTTTTGTTTTACGAATCCATAATATACAAAGAAATTTAAAGTAGATATAACAAATAGATAAATATATTATTTTTTAAATAAATACGTCCCAGAAAGCATATTTTTTTATTTTATTAATTTTTCTTTACTTCTCAATGTACCTAATATGACTAAGATTTAGAGGTTTAAAGGAGAGAGAAAAACCTCTGCGGGCTGTAGGTTCCACAGTCTAGATACCTTAGAGATAAAGGAACAAACAAATTGAGAAGCTTGGGGCCCCTCAGGTTGGACTGTAAAGGGCTACATTTAAGGGGTTCTGTCGGGAACTGCCAGGGAGGAATTATACTTTCTAATTCCTAGGAGCAGAAACCCTGAAAATACCCATAAAAGAGGGACAGATCCCCTACAACCCGTCGGTGGACAAGAGAAGGAAGCTTTCCTGTAAACGTGGAATCATTAATAAGGTAAAGGCTCTTGTTTCAATGGACCTAAGAATACTAAGATTTTTGGGTGATGCCATTTCCCAGACACGGAAACAATATTTTAACTATAAACGCCGATGAGGTGAAATGACTTTCTGTTCTGCAGTAATTGACAGTTCATAAGGAAAGGATGAGTGTTGGCCGACTTTTTTCGCGACAGTGGACATGATTGTACTACTTAGTAATTATTATTATCTGTTTACTATGTACTTTTACAATACAATTAAATGATTTTGAGCACTACTGTTATACAGGGTGTTATGGAAATAGTTTAATATAATATAAGGGCTAGCTTCTTAGTGTAGTCCTAATAAACAGTTCTTTTTGAGATTTGCACTTTTATTTTTGTAAAAGTTTAAAAATTGTATTTTTCGACCCTCTAAGGCCGTCTTGTTTTGCCACGTGTCTTACGGATAGTGACAGCAGTATCAAAAACGCAATAATATAAAAATATCATATAATTACGTACAATATTGCAATAAGTTTAGAGTGCACTGAAATAAATGAATACTACTTAAATAATTTAAAAATGAACTAAATAAGGTCAAATAGTCAATAATGATATCTAAGTTACTTATTTTATCAAAACGAACTTACTTCTTTAAATCACTGTAAACACTGCTGTCTATAATTTTTAGTTTTAGTTTGGGAAATCACTAACTTTGCATGCCTATAATAACATCTAGAGGCAACTACTTATACACTTTGTCTATCTACGTGATTAGTTACCTATCGAGTTTCATAATTTCTTAATTATTTATTTGTTTATTTTTAAACAACTTATTAATTTTGACACTTTTTTTGCCTTTGTATAAGCCAAAGTATAAGCAAATTTTCCTAATTTTAAAGGAAAGTCAAAGGTTTTACAGCACACAAATCAGAGGGTGGTATGGATGACATCAACATTGCATCATACATACCCAAATGAAAGTAACGAAACAGTAACAAGTAAGGGTCATACTTTAATAAACTTTAACTTATAAATTTCGGCGTAAAATATATTGTTTTGTTTCGAATAGAAATTGTCTTAAACATAAATATGCTCCTATAAGTTAGTTGATGGTACATTGGTATATAAGAATGGCAATTTTAAGTAGTGCTTCAGTGTGCGGATTTGTTTTCTGGACAAATAAGCCAAATAGAGCGAAACCATTAAACCAAAGAAAGAAACAACAATAATTTAGTTTAAAATATATTTTGATAGTTGTCTAGAGGTAAAAACGGATTTGGCTGATTGATATTCCTTAACGCGAAAGTACCAATATTTGGCACACTTGTCACAGTTTTTTGACACTACCAAATCTCATTTGACAGACCAAGCAGTTAAAACAGGTATAAACGAAAAAGTACGAAAGTACTATATTTTCAGTATCCCAGGCAGATGTATTGCCTGGGTATCAGGACATGAGGGGACACCTAAGTAATGAAGAAGTTGATAAACTGGCGAATGAGGGCTCTAGCAAAGCAATAGTAGGTTCCGAGCCCCAATTTGGATCATCTATTAGATCACGGTTTATAAAAGAGTCTGATGAGACCTGGTGGATAAAAACCCTAAAACAGAGCAGGCGAAAAAAATTATGATAGAAAATTCGCATGAATTTACACAGGACCTCCTGAATCACAACAGGAAGGTAACAAAAATCATAGTAGGTCAATTAACAGATAACTGTAAACCTAAAGAGCACCTGGAAACAATGGACCTAGCAAAAGAATACCAATGTAGGTTCTGCCAGGAAGAAGAACAAACTGCGAAACAGCTATAGTGCCTCTGCGAAGTCGTATGTTGTCTGCGGTGTGCAAAGCTCGGTGAGGAAAAGCCCAAAGCAGCAAGATTTGCAAAGGAGCCAGTTTTGAGTCTGTAGAGTCTGATTAAGGACCGGCTTAGATCGCGAGGTCCAAGCATATGGAGAATCCACAATGAACCAATGCAGGTTTAGCGGTGGAGGTTAAAGGATTAAACTGCTGATCTAATCTAATCTTATATAACACTGACAGTAAAAGGCAATCTCTAAAGGGATTTAAACATCTGATACATAGAGATCAGTGGCGGGTATAAAAGTTTTGCTATTTTAACTATTTTAACAGTTTTGGGGTTTATTTTTTCAGTAATTAATAATGGTTGGCTACTTTTAACAATGACCGGCTTGTCCATAAAACGTTTATGGGGTTTTAAAGTTTTTTTTAGGTTATCTGTAAATTTGGTCAATCAGCTCTTTGCGTGCACTAACCAGAACTAACAAATATTAATTATTAACTACGTAAAGTAATTGTAAACAGTTTCGAACTACCAAAAATGCAACAAAAACTTAAAGCTACGTTTCTTTTATTTTATATTTTAAAAGAACAAAATATATTTCGGTCGCTCATTCCTATTGCCCTATATTTAGCTTATATAATAGATAAATTATAAAATAGCTTAAAAAAGCTAAAGCTAGCTTCTAATTATATCGATTGAGTGTTGAAAACATCAGTTTATTGTTCTGAAAATTTAATGGCTCGTGCATCGTAAAACTAAATTCAAGCAAATCTCCAGTTAGTCTTGTTTTGCCATTTAAGAAGATTAAATCCTGCTACTAAGAGGATGGCAGTGATACATTTCTCTTTGTGTTTTTTTCCTAAAAACGTGTCATAAATGATATCTTTTATAATTGTTTTTTATATAGATTTTTCTAAAAATCTTGTCCATATGTTCTTTATTCTTGTGGCAAATTCATTTATTACAAAATAGTCTTTGGGTTATTATTCACGACAAAAAGGAACCGCTTCTGCCTAGGTACCAGAATATTGTCATGTGTACTTACAAGGCACACAGAGTGGATTGATCATTACAAACATGTAGATCTCTTAAAAAGAACCTCAAAAAAACCTTAATAAAAGAACAAAATCTATCAACTTTTCGGTGACAAGTAGGTTACTGTTTTTAAAAATTAATCAAAAAACTTTTTAGTTTCTAAGATTTTAAGAACTTGTCACAAATGACAGATTTATTTTTTATGTTAAGTACATTTATTATTTTTTAAAATAAGGTTAATGGTAAGTTAATTAAATTTAAAATTTCCTTAAAATACCTTAGCATTAAGCAATAACAACCATATGTGATTTAAATAAACTAATACTGATGTTGCACAAATATCTTTATTTAATGATATAAATGCACTTTTTCTTAGTTTATGTGTTTTTTTAAGAACAAATATATTAAGTTGCCTAATTATTTAATAGGCTCCCTGCATAAAATGTATTTTGATTCAAGAACACGTCAAATCTCTTTTTTTGTTTCTTAAAGAACCATCCGCCAAACATCTTTTCCCAAAAAAAATTAATTTTATTTGCGAATTAAATTTTACGCCTGACTTTTTAAATTTGACGTTAGAATAAAACGGCATATGACGACACGAGCCCTGCTAAGTTCCAGTATTAGGGTTTTTTTTTGCTCCGTTCCTTTATTTTATTTAAAGTAAAAATAGAAAATTCTTCGCGTTCCTTTATTCCAATTTAAGATAAATCGGTTTAATGCCAGTTAAATATGCAACATAATAAATGTTACACCATTAACACCCTTCGGAATTAACACAAAAAGAATTAATAAATTTCACGGAAAACAGCTTACAACTCTAAAATCTGTTCATTACCGTTTGAGAATAACACCTGGTAAGCAATCATGTTTACCAACTTTTTCAACCAATGCAATATATTTTGTTTGGGTGTTTTCAAATGGAAATGACACTTATTCACTGATTGATAGTGCTGGAAGTTAGCCGCAGTGGCTTGTGTCGACGAGGCATTGTGAATATTCAAATTTTAAATGCTTCTAGATCTTTTATAAAATTTTGTATACAAAATATTTGGCAAAAGTGTTATTTAGGTATAAAAGACTATGGATTAGCCAATAATAAAAAAAAATATGTGCAAGAGGTCTATATTAGCGCCATTTAAGCCACTAGTTCTAATAAGCTTAATTTATACTTTGTGTTATTCAAAAAATATAAACTAAATTTACCTGTTATAAGTATCTTAAAACAAGGGCAAGGGTGCATTTATCACAGAAAAATAAAATACCTATATCCGGACAAGGGTGTTGCGCTGTTATTTAATGAGTTTCACAATCGTACAATGAAAAAATATTTACTTTGGGGGTATTACCAAATATCTTAATATTCTTTCCATGTCGAGAAAGAATAGTTTCACATATCTGTAAGAAATATACACAGAGTATCCTTAATTCGTGGCGCATGTAAAATGAGTAACAAAGACAGGTAAACGCCTATTTAAATACAATAAATTTTATAAAATTTATGATTACGTGTATAGCAGACAATAGGTAATAAATAATTAGGTGTTAATCTAAATCAGATGATTAAAAACAAAACTATTTAAATATGTGTTAAAGACCATTGATTTATTATTCTCTCACTGACAGGTCAGGGAATTGATCTGTCCATTTGGGATGTCTCCTTCCATCCTACCCACGACTCATGTTTGAGTGCTACCAGAGTCTGAGGAACTACTCATAACTGTAAGTTCAACAATTTAAGACCTAGAATGTCTTACACATGTTCTGGTTAGTTTTAGTTAGAAAGAGATAAAGTGATCTGGGGGGCCATGGTAATCAATTAATGTGGTATTTATCCTTAAGACTTATTATTGAACATATGTCATTTTTCTTTTGGAGTGATAAAATAAACTTTCATATTGTGTCACAATTATCTGTAATTTATTTTTATTCTAGACCCCTTAGTCACGATGCGCGAGGACGATGCAGGGCGAGGCGATACCCAGTCGGTTTTTAATCCGCATCAAAGGTGTTTTGCTCTGCTGACTTGTGCCGTGAAGACTAGCTGCGCGATGTGAAAAATCAAAAGACAAGAGTATCACAATAAAAAGGGGAAGGTAAGTGAAGCAAGGATGATACGGGCAATAATTCCGCGTTAACAGTTTTCTTTAAGCGTATGCAACGTTGGTACGCTACTGGTTTAAATACATCAAACCACATGGACGCAGGACAGTATAAAGTACTGTTGCCTCGTGATGTTTCAGAGGCCGGTTTCTGTGCAATATAGGATTGTATAAATTATGTGTAATTCTACGACAAGCAAAGTGAAATAAATTTGCATTTAAATCATAAAAAAACTAAACTCTACTATCGAATCTATAATGCACAGAATCCAGCCTCAGATATGAAAATGTCAGTTAAGTTTTAGTAGTGTGTAAGTGCCAATATGTTTAAACCACTAAAAATTGCATTATTCTTCGGTTAGTGCAGCTAAATTCGCAACTTATTTTTCGGCGTGAAAAGCATCAACTTTTTGTGGTAGCTCGTTAACGATCGAAATACGCGTTGCATATTAAATATTGATATGCCTAAATGACCATTAAAGCGAAACACGGGTGATTGTCATTTTGCGTGAT
Source organism: Listronotus oregonensis (assembly GCA_019359885.1). Taxonomy (NCBI): domain Eukaryota; kingdom Metazoa; phylum Arthropoda; class Insecta; order Coleoptera; family Curculionidae; genus Listronotus; species Listronotus oregonensis. The sequence goes on from JAHBCN010001512.1 coordinate 19,975, forward strand.
GGTTTCAGGCGCCAAGGGCCGCGCTCCGTTATTGCAGTTGAGTACCAGTCAGTACTAGCCCTTTTATAGAACTGTATTTGAAGTTATTTATGTCTATTTGTTTCCCTTTTAAAATATCACAGGGTCGGACTTTAATTTTTTTACATTAATGTATTAACAAAATGCAATGCAATTGCAAAAATTGGATATTTGGTATTGAATTTTTTTTTACGTAGGCAAAAATACTAACGCCTCATTGACACTAAGCAAAGTAACTAGCGCTCTAATAATGAGAGAAAAAACCAAAGCTAATTTAAATCTGCTAGATCTTTTTCTTACTGCCACCCAAAACTCTACCAAACGTCAGTAACTGCTTCCCTTGGTCCCTTAGATCACGACTTGGTCACTACTTTGTCATAGTCTGCCCATTCTGAGGTCACGGAATGCATGTCGTTACACATCATCTAACACTACAATTTGAGAGATTTCTTTCCCAATTACCCTTGAGATTCTACCTGCTTTTCTTTTTACGTTTCCTCTGAAATATGTCAACGAATTATCGAAACAATTCCACTGGGCGTTGAGGCCTATGTTCTTCATAATAAAGTAAACATGAAATCTTTAAACCATAAACAAACCAACCAGAACTATCCAAAACAGCACATAATACATGACAGGCAGTACTAATTCCTTCACAGAAGATCCACTGCAGATGTTTACTTATACTTTTTACACAACTGGAATAACTTTCTTTAGTTCATTGGTGAATTCCAGATAGTTGCTTTCGACATATCTAAAGCCTATGACTAGTTCAGGCATGATGCGCTTTTAAACACACTTCCTTCCGACGGTCTTTTACTTATACTTAGTTATTGGCTTTTTAGTTTCCTTTCAAATCAATGCATATTAGTTATTCTAGATGAACACTATTCTAGGTTTTACCATATTAATGCTGAAGCATCCTGAAGTACTGGCACCAACTAAATTTCTTTTTCACATCAACAATCTGCGTTCTTCCACTATCAATCACAGGTATAACTTTTGAGCCAAAATGTATTTATTTCCTTGCAATCTGTATACTTTGTGTGTATACCAAATTAGATCTTACTTGAAATGCTGTTTCCATGTCTGGTAAATGGTGTCTCGCACAACTCATTTTTGATTCCAACCAAAGAAGTGCCATTCGCCTTATAAATGACCCAGTTTCTACAAGAATACTTTCCTCTCTTGCTCATTGACCAGCTGTAGAAGACCCGCGCCGCTTTTTTATAATTTTTTCCGCGCGCTGCAACTTTCATGCGTCCGTTTACAGTTCATCGGAAGATGCCCAAAACTTCCAACTTTGTTCGTTACGTCACCTTAGATTGTCTAGACTGTGGAACCTGCTGCCTGTAAAAGCTTTTCCTTTCCCTCCAAACCTCCAAATCTCCAAATCTTTAATTTCTGTGTTAATTAACTGCCTTTAAATTCACTAGAGACACACAGAGTAAATTTTGGTTTAACCAAAAAAAAATATATCCTTAATTAAAGGACATATTACCCAGCATTAAGCAAAAACGGTTTTAAAATGTCATTGTCGCTACGGAACCCTAAGCTATATTGTGTCGTTGGACATGCACTTGGCTATTTAGTATAAATTAGTAACATAGTCTGAAAGGACTTTCGGTAATAATAAACTTATAAATCAATTATTGCTTCATCACAGATGCGTAAAATTTGATTTTCAGAGTTAATAATGAGGCAGTAAGTAAAGTGGAGAAATTTTAATTGAAACTCGACTAGTAAAACAAATTAATACACGAGTTACAAGAAGTCGTTCAATCAATCTTTTTCCTTGAAAGTCATTATATTGATATTACTATTATATTATAAAAACCAGTTTTATTACAACACCTTTTGTTTTCTTCGTATTTGGATTTTTTTTCGTAAAGTATCACATTGTCTTAGGTGTTTAAATGAATTTTTATTAAACCATTTTAAATTTTTCTAGAAGAGTTGGACCTTCTCTTTTTTAATTTAAACTAAGTTTAATTTTATTAAAACCCTAGGGTCATAATTTCTCGTTTGACAAACAACGTGAAAAGTGTAGTTCTGTAATAAAAATGTAAAATTTTAATTAGTATTTTTTTGGGATCTGCGATCCACTTTTATCTTTTTAGAAAATAAAGGATTAGGCCAGTTGTTCTTTTGCTTTTGTTTGTGCGTTTGCTTGGTGATTTTTATATATTTAAGTAGTAGTTAGTTATATTACGTCCGTAGTGGCACTACTACGATGACTAAGAGGTGCAGTAAAATGCAATATTTAAATATTTCGGTAATTTTGTGTGAGAGGAAAAAATCTTCCTAAGACGCGCCAGCCTGTTGTTCTGGTTGCTGGGCAGTGTCGGATTCAGTCCCTCTAGGGAGCCTCCTACCGACTAAAAAACTTCCCCTCTTTGTCAACTCGCATCCATCACATCTGCTGTTCTTCATTTGTCTATCTCTCTTCCATTTCTTTGGTCTCTTTTATTTGCCGTATAGTTTTATAGGCGCAGTTCCATTCTGCCTGAGACGCAACTAGACTTTCTATCAAGTTTTCTGCATTAAAAACCCTTCCTGTTTCCCTTTCATAGTCCTGTCTAGCTTCCCGCCATTATGAACAAGCGAAAAGCGTGTGTTCTACGTCGTCTGTTTCTTTGCAGTAGGTACATTGGTCGGAGTTTGATCTTCTTTCGTGCAAATATTTCCGGAAACAGCCATGTCCGGAGAGTGCCTGTGTTATTTAATAATCAACCTCGCCATAGGGTCTTTCTATCCAGGTCTGAATATTTGGGATTAATCGCCAAGTCCATCGTCCGTATGTTCCAGTTCTCCATTTTTCCTGCCAGTTTGTCATGAGTGTTGACCTGGCAATGGCTTTTGTCTCGCCTTCATAGGTCATCCTTCTTTCTGTAATGAGGAGTTCTGTTAGAGGTACTCCTGCTATAACTCCTACCCCTTCTGCCGATATAGTTCTGTATGCACTACATATCCTGTTACACATGAGCCTTTGTATCCTTATCAGTCTTACTAGTTTTTTATTATTGGTAACTGTATGCCACGCAGGGGCTGCGTAAAATCTGGCAATAAATAACACTTGAGAGAGTCTTTCTTTTAGATGACCTAGGTCCTCCAATATTTGGCATGAGGCTGGATAGAGCCATGGCAGTTCTTTCCGCTTTTATTATAGTTTTATTCACATGTTCCGGGAAGCTAAGTTTTGCGTCAAACCAAACTCCCAAATACTTGATTACCTTACTCGGTGTGACTGTTAAATTCTGAACTTCGAACCGGATACGAGTCATCTTTCTTTTTGTATTGAATACGACTGCCTCAGTCTTTTCCGGTGATAACTTCAGTTTTCTACCTTCCATCCAGTCTGTGACTCTAATAAGTGCAGCATTTGCCACATTCATAAGAGCCTGCTCATTTTTTGCAACTACTACCATCGCAACGTCGTCCGCAAAGCCTATCAATGCTGTGCCATCAGGTAACTGCATCTTCAGCAAGTCGTCGTAGAGAACGTTCCACAAGGTGGGGCCCAGAACCCATCCTTGTGGAACTGCGCTGCTAATACTAATAACCTTACTGTGTTCTTCATCTTCCAGTATTATCTCTCTTTCGGATAAATAGGACGCTATAACACTTATCAGACTTTCTTCGATTTGCCTTTTTCTTAATTCTTCTAGGATAAGCTGCCAGTTTGCGCTGTTAAATGCGATCTTAACGTCTAGCGTTATCAGCGCACACAGCCTCCTATGGTTGTGTGAGTAGGCTGCTGCATCACTAGCGATTTTAAGTATCTCCCTAATGGCATCCACCGTCTGCCGGCCTTCTCTAAAACCATATTGCTTGTCTGATAGGCCTCCTGTGCGTGTAAGCTCTCCTTTGAGTCTTGCTAAGAGCAATTGTTCATAGAGTTTGCCCTCTACGTCCAACAGACAAATCGGTCTATACGACCCTGGAATTTCTATTGGTTTGTCTCCCTTTCGCAACAGCACAAGTCTAGCTCTCTTCCACTTCACTGGAAACTTGGCACTTCCGGCGAGGTAATTAAATATTCTTAATATGTATTCCGGTTTGTCAATTATTACTTGCTTAATTACTTCAGCTTAGATGTTCCCGGGTCCTGGCGCTTTGTTGTTCTTAAGTTTGCTACTTGCGGCCTGTAGTTCATCGAGTGTAAAATTTGGAAACCTAGCATTACTATCACATTCAAACACCACGGGTTGATGACAGGGAATAGGTGATTCGCCACTTCCTTCGGTAATTGGACATCGCATCGTTGACGGATCTAGAAAATAACGAAGTTAACAATCTAATAACCCGGTACCCATGGTATATAATACTTGGGCTTTAACAAGCCTTCGTAGGCTATCCTAAAAATAAAAAAGGCGGTTGTTGCATCATGGGAAGGAACATAGAACTTCCCATACAAATTAGTTGTGTTCTTAAATCACTATTTAATACGTTCGTAGAATGACTTATAAAACAACAAATTTGACTTGTCAACATAGTCTTGTTTAAGAGTAATACGTTTATTCCAACGCTTCTTTAATATTTCCAAGGCTTTTTAGTAAAATAATCTTTGGCCTGAAAATAACCTTTAGTTTTGGCAAACAGTTCGTTCATTTGAGCGTTTGTTTAGGTCTGCAAACAGGTAATAATCGCTGAGAGCCAGATTTGAAGAGTACAGACGGGGAGCAATTCCAAGTGAAATTCATGCAATTTGGTACGATCAACTTATGACAGGGTACATTATCTTGGTTAAAAAAATACTTTTCCTTCGTTATTTTAATGCACCAATAGGGCCACATAATATTCGCTATTGATATTTCCTTTTTTCGATCACACCTTAGAATATGGAAACCAAAGACCTAAAAAACTGATATTTGCGTTCTTAGTTAGTACTACCGATGGAGTCCGAAGTGTAGTGATAAGTTTTTACCGGGTGGTGCGTCGCCGAGCGGAACATAGAAAATCCCATGTAAATTTTAAGGGGGTCAATTATTGGCTCCTCTGTACATTTTACAGAAAAAATGTAAGATAACTTTTTAAAGAGACCAATCTAACAAGCCCTCGTGCCAAATTTCAAAAAATTTTAATAAGCAAATCTTGAATTATTTAATTAAATGTATTTGCAAAATTACCAAATTTTTGGTTCAGGTAAAACCAGACACCAGTAAAATGAATATTTTCCCTGACATGAGGAAAAGTGTCACTAAATCAGTGACAGTCGGTATTTAAAAAAAATATGAATTATTCAATCGACGAAAAAGTATCCATAATTAAGTGACATTATGCGGGAAACAGTTTTAGAGCAGTATCTGAAATGTAGTCAGTTTATTTCCCCACCAAGACAATTCCGTCCATTTTAACTATTAAACGTATTGTCAGTAACTTCGAGTCAAAAAGTACCGTAATAAATAATTGAAAATGTTCAATTCAGGATATCGAATATAGAGCCGAAGAAAAGAGAAGAGAGATCTTAATATTCTACTGACTGTGGAGGACAACAAAATGGTTAGTACGAAGGTTCGTGGGCAAGAGGTAAATAAACATCATACAACGGTATTGCGCACTTTGAAAAAACACAAATATTGTTTGCATAAATTCGAAAAATATCAAGAGTTGCAGAAAGGAGATAAAGAGCAAAGAACTGCATTTTGTTTTGAAATGATGGAAAGAGCAAATAACGATAGGAATTTTTAAAGAAATATTTGTTTTGCCGATGAATGTACATTCACCCTCAACAATGAACCAAATGTTCAGAATTGCCGATATTGGAGCCAAGAAAATGAACATACTCGGACACAATATCCCCAAAAAACAAATGTATTCGTGGGAATTATCGGATACCATATCATTGGACCCTTTTTTATGGACTATAGCCTGACAGCAGAAACTCATTTGGACTTATTTTAAAATCAAATTGGACCCGTCTTGAAAAAAGTTGTTCGGGAAGATCAAATGATCTGTTACCAAATAGATGGTTGCCCCGCCCATAATGCCAGTATGGTTAGAGAGTACCTGGAAAATGCTTTTAACGGCAATATTATTGGTCGTCGGTACCGGATACTTTGGCCAGCCAGGTTACCTTATCTTTCACCGAATGACTTCTTTCTGTGGGGTCTCTTAAAAAGTGTCATTTATAAAAGTGTAAAATTTGAGAATCTAAACCAGCTATAAAACGCTATTTCGTTAGAGTGTAATAAAATTTCGCAATATCAACTTAGCAATATTAGAATAAATTTTATGATCGGTTGGGATATTGTTTAGCAGTAAATGGGGGGTTATTTGAACATTTGATTAATTAATGTTTTTATGTAATTTTTTTGTAAAAAAGTTATTGTATTTTATTTCATTTTATTTTTCCACACTTAGTAAAATATTAAGAGTTCAGTTCTCTATTTTTTCGGATTTATTTTCGATCTTCTAAGTTAAACATTTACAATTATTTATTGCGATGGCTTTGGACTCAAATTTACTAACAATACGTTTAATAGTTGAAATGGTCCAGATAGCTTGATGGAAAAATAAAGTAAAAATATTTCAGATACTGCTATTGGTTTAATTAAATTCTAGTATTATAAAATTATTTTTTTAATAATCGATAGTAATAATTGTTATTAGTTAAACTTAATTGTTACATTAAATTAAAGGTTTGATAAAAAAATGTTAACGTGTCTTTTACTTTGAATGTAATGGTTGTGAGATTGATGAAACGAAAAAAAAACATTCCTTGTATTCGGCTGTACGTCAGATTTGACAAAGCCTTATAACAAATTGTTCGCTGGTGGCTGGTGTCTGTTTGGTTTTACCTGAACCGAAAATTTAATAATTTTGCAATTACATTTGATTGAATAATTCAAAATTTGCTTATTAAAATTTTTTAAAACTTAAGTTATCTTAATTTTTTTTCTGTAAAATGTACAGCCTCTTAAAGTAATGAGATCGAAATTTGGACCCACTTTTTTTTTGACTTCGCAAGCCTTTTACTGATTTGGCCGTATTAATGAATGTTCTCCTTTCCTAATACAGACAGCTTGTTTCATTAACACAGACAAATCCGTGAAAAACTTGCCAAGTCAAACCAGAACTTGGCCTAATTCTAGATCTTAGTACTTTAATAGCCCCACATTTTTGACATGAACTTTGCCGTTATTTTACATTAATGTTTTTGGTGTAACCTTTTCCCTTTTTCCAAGTTTAATAAATGAAAAAAAAACGATTGAGAACGTTATAATTCTTTTCCGAATATACATTTTTAACTGATTCTATTTATAAAGGTATATATCCTGAATTTAATTTTTTTTCCGAGTAGAATGGGGCCTGCATTTAAAATTCTAGATGCGCATTCAGTTAACGCGGCTGCCGCGGGCGTCGGCGTCGTGTTCGTTATCGTTGCCGCAAAAAGTGGATACCTAATCGGTGCCTGCGGCAAGGCCAACACTTCCGTGGTCGAACCAATGAGATTTGGCGAACTAGGTTTAAGATGACACGCGTGGCCGCCTTCTGCAGCAGCCGCTCTTAATGGTTCAATCAGATTGTAAACTTCTAAAATACCCTTAAATATACGACATAACCGCCCCTGTTTCAGGACGTTCTGAGTAAAAATGTGTAGTTTTTAGAAAACCAATCAGAATGGACTAAAGAAAAAATCGAAGCCAAAGGTACTATCATTAGTAATAGCAGATGTAAAGTTGGGAAAAATTAAATTTAAAAAATGTGAGTAATTTTACTGTTTTATTTCTATTATCCCTATAGGGGCTTCTATTCGTATAAATGTTATAGTTACCAAGAAAAAAATTATGCCAAAAAAGGGAATTTGCTATACGTCCTACCAGAAGATGCAAAACTCATTACAGAAATCGAGTGTTTGAAAAATACTGTACCTACCGACAATTTCTTATTCACCATATACACTGGCTAAAGACTGAAATACAATAAAGTTAGTGGTATATTAAGTATAAAATTCCTGCACCCCAAGTATTATTTAATTAATAAAATTGATGAAAAAAGGACCATCTTATATAACAAAACCTGTAAAAGTGTAACTTAATCGAGAAGCATATCGGATTACTGGAATTGGAAATATGGCCAGCCATTAAGGAATCCGTGCGTGTTTTGTTTTCCTCCAGTTTGGTCCTAAGAAGATTTACTGCTACATGTCTAAGTTCAGTGACGTATCTAGGATTCCTCTGAAAAGATGTGTTTTGAAGCCGCAGGTAATAAAAAATATTATAATAATTTTAATGGTATGTTTTATTCCTTTATAAGCACCTAAAATTATGTTATTTGATGTTTTTTTTATTGTTTAGACAGATATTAAATAAATAATAAATATTTCCGATTAAATGAACTGCAAAATTAAATACTTTAGAAGAAAATATCAGAAACCTCACAGGGGATCCGAAAAATCGGTGTATAAAATTTTCTTACAGTCTTCTGACATTAAAATGGATCGGTTTAAATCAAGTTTTGACGCATTTTATATATTTTTTTTAATACTTAAAATTTTACAAAAAACGCTAAAACAAGTGCTATCCTTTGAAAAATGGTGCATAAAACATAATATAGTCCGTCTAGAAAGTATCCGGATTTTTTTGTTTTTTCTAATTTTAATGTTTTTCTTTTTTGTAATACTCTAAGACAGGGGTCTCCAAACTTTCCAGCCTTAGGGCCATACTGATTACTCCAGTAAGTTCCGAGGGCCAAAACCATATTATCATTGTTGCCGGTGGTAAGAAGTGAAATAGTCCACTGATGAAAAAAAGTCCGAAAAAGTACACAACGTTTAAAAAGGCTGAAATCGGACTAAAGTCCGCAAAACGGCAACACTGCATATTATTAATTTTCCTGTCATTATCTGTAATTTCTACATTAGTCGTCATCTGGTGGACACAAGCGGAAATAGGTAGTACCTTCTATCGCTAACAAATGGCGCTAATAGCACGTACAGAATAATCTCGTTGGTTCGAGAAAGTTCTGGTGTCTTCCACTCACTTCTAGATGGCAGTAATTGGAATATATAAGAAGGCTAGTGGCGCAACCACAAGTCAGTTCCTATGACACTGTTGTTAAATAAAATATTGCATACCTCCTTAAAACGTGTTTGTGCGTGTTTAAGTTTAAGACATCTTTATAACAGTATTTGATTTGAATTGTTGCTTTTGTGTGTGAATTAGTAGTATGGAAAAGAAGCGAAAAATTGATAGTGAATGCAGAAAATTCAAAGATCAGTGGAACATTCAGTATTTCGTAATTGAGTCCAGTAACAAGGCGCTATGTTTGATTTGCAATGAAAGCATAGCCGTTCTCAAAGAATATAACATTAAACGTCATTATGAAACAAAACATTTTCAAAATTACTCAAAATATACAGGAAGTTTGCGGACAGAAAAATTCGAACCTATGCAGCGCGGATTGAAATCGCAGCAATCTTCATTTACAAAACTCAAAACTGAACAAGAGGCTGCAACTCGTGCCAGCTTTCGTGTGGCTCTTGAAATTGCAAAACGTGGAAAACCATTCACCGATGGAGAAATAATCAAAGAATGCATAATTGCAGTAGCCGAAGAAATGTGTCCTGAAAAGGTAAATTTATTAAGAACTGTCAGTATGTCAGCAAACACTGTGGCTCGAAGGGTAGAAAACATCGCTGAAAATATATCCTCTCAACTGTTCGACAAAAATGGCCATTTTGAGTGGTTTTCTTTGGCCTTGGATGAGTCAACGGATGTGTCAGATACTGCTCAGGTGTTGATTCATATTCGAGGAGTAGATAAAAGCTATGAAGTGCACGAAGCACTTCTTGATATGTATAGTATTCATGTCACAACTACTGGTACAGATATTTTTAAAGGAGTTGAAATGACCATTAATCAAAAGAACCTTCGATGGAAAAACTTGAAATGTATTACAACTGATGGAGGCAAAAACATGAGTGGGAAAGATAAAGGAGTGGTCGCTCTTGTGTCAAAGGCTGTAGAAAATGACGGTGGTTGAAACCATTAGTCTTACATTGTATCATTCATCAACAGTCTTTGTGCGGAAAATGTTTGGATATGTCTGACGTTCTGAAACCATCAACTGTTAATTTTATCAGATCTTTTGGGCTGAATCACCGACAATTCCGACAATTTATTGAAGTGATTGGAGAAACTGACTTACCTTATCATACTGCCGTACGCTGGCTTAGTTGTGGGAAAGTCCTTCAGCGCTTTTTTGAACTTCGAACAGTGATCGAAATTTTTTTGAATGAAAAGCATCGCCCTCTTACTGAATTACAAAACAACGCATGGCTGTGGAAGTTAGCATTCTATGTTGATTTGACAAAACATGTGAACGAACTGAATTTGGGATTGCAAGGAGAAAACCAGCATCTTCATGATTTATACACTAATATCAAATCATTCCGGAAAAAATTGAGACTGTTTCAATTACAAATACGAAGTAAATGTTTTTCACATTTTAAAACATGTGAAATATTCAGCCACACTACTGAGACTGAGTTTCCTATCGATGTTGCAATCGAAACTTTGAGTGCTTTGAAGTTAAATTTTGATACTCGTTTCTCGGACTTTGATGCCATTGCGAATCAAATTAAGATTTTTTAGAATCTTTTTGATACTGACATTGAAACCCTAGCCCCGGAACTTCAAATGGAAATGATTGATCTACAATGCAGTGATATAATTAAGAACAAATATCAAAACTCATCTTTGTTGGAATTTTATAAGAGTCTTCCACTGACACAATTTGATAATTTGCATAAATTTGCTCGTGGTCTGTTTTCTGTTTTTGGTACTACTTATTTGTGTGAGAAAACCTTCTCCAAAATGAAGTACACAAAAAATGTTTACAGATCGAAATTAACTGATGAGCATCTTAAATCTCTTTTAATAATTGGTACAAGTAAAATTAGTCCACAACTACAAACTATTGTCAGTGGAAAATCTCAATTACATGTTTGTTATAAGTTATGTGATTATTTAAAATGTATAAAATGTTAGTTGGATTCATTTCAATAATTTGTTAGTTATTATATACTGAAGTTAAATTTTTTGCATATTATACATGTCTTTACTCATTACAATTCTGTGTTTCTTTATCCAACTTATCACAAAAACAATAACAATAAGCTTACAAGAATGTTATGAGTTAGCGGAGTTAGCCCATGACCATATCAATGTAGATGTCATATTAATAATTATTCAACATAAAATTAGAATACTTCAGTAAACTAAATTTAATTTGCTATAAAAATTATTTGTTCTCTAAAAGGAGTTTTCAAGTATGCTAGCTCTCCGCAGGCCGGACAAAATCTGTCCGCGGGCCGGATGTAGCCCTCGGGCCGTAGTTGGGAGACACCTGCTCTAAGACAACAGTAATGCATCACCTAGGTTGTGCCCATAGTAGAGTATGGCAAAAATTATATGTCAATACCATCTGCCAAATATTGTTGATTGTAAACCGGCTTAAGATTTGTAAAATAATGTGCAAGTAAAAAAAAGAAAAGAAGATATTTGTATAAAAAATGTGTTCGAAACATTAAAACATTAGTGCAATTAACCGAACTGAATTCAGCAAAGAATAACAGTGTGTCCAGAAACCGTCTGCATGTCACTGAAAAGACAAGGCTACATATCAAGGAAGCCAAATAAAATCTCTGCAATGATACCTCTACAAGGGCAACAAAGAATGGATTTTTATCAACGTTTTCAAGAAGATAATTTTAGTAATGTTTTTATATCTGACAAAAGTTGTTTCCAGCTTAATGCAAATTATCTGAAAATCCTATCATAAGAAAATATTTTCGTTCAAGTTTTAAAATTTCCCACTAAAATAATGGTTTGGGGAGCAATATCTCAGCGTGGTGCTACACCTCTCTGTATAGTTGATGGCAGCGTTAATAGTGTAAAATATTGTGATATTTTAAATGGTTTTCTTTTTAAAACGGCTCTTGCTTTATATCCAGAGGGACGGCGTTTTCAGCAGGATAACGCAAGATGCCATACTTCTGCCTATAGTCAAGTTGGGACGCAGGAACACCATTTGGCAACAATTCCATGTCCAGCAGCTTCACCTGATCTTAGCTCCTTTGAAAACATATGGGAACTAATAAAGAATAAAGTGGAACGAGCAGCTCCACAAAATAAAGAAGATTTGATTCGCTCAATTTTACAGTCCTGGACCACCATCACCGAACATTATGGTACTGACCTGGTTTCGGGTGTACCTGGACGTTTAGGTAAGTGTGTAGAGTTAAATGAAGGTTGTATAAGATAATAAGATAAATTATTTACTATACCTTTTAAATTCAAGTAATAAAAATACATACCGAAAAATTATAATTGTTCTTTTTTTTCGGATACTTTCTAGATAGACTATACATAAAACGCCAAAATTCGTCCAAAAGTTAGCTTTTTGGTGCTTTGTGTATAGAAAAGCCTATAAAAAATAGTCATTTTTATTTTTAACTAATAAATTTGATTTTATTGTAATTTAATCTCAATACTGTCAATAGGACTTTTGTAAAAAAATAAAAAACTAATAAAATGAACTTTTTATAAAACCTTATCGGTCATTTTCCTCATTTCCGACCATTTTTTAAAAATTCCTTACTTGGACCCTTTTAAAGTTGAACTGCTAATCTTTCGGAAAATGACGTTTAAACGAGCTAAAGCCAGACTCTGCCCATCGTTTTTTTTTTAAATGCAGTAAAATATTTGCAAGGATATATTAAACAGATAAATAAATTTAAATTTAATGAAATTTCTGCAAGTTCCTAACAATATGTGCGGTAAAAAGTTGCTAAAAAATAAGTTTATAAATTTTTAAATTTTAATATACGAAGTTCTGATTGGAAAACAATTATTTTATAAACTATTTTATTTGTGACTATAGTGCACCGAATAATATAAGTTTCTCTAAAGCGGTTTGATTCACACTTCTACACCCATGACCACACGTCTTATTTCCGAAGAATCATTCTTAGCACGTTCAAAACCAAATACTTAGCCCATTGTAAATATTGGGCTTGCGAAACTATGAGCTTGTTTATTTTCTTTTTTCTTTATTCTTTGTGTCTTGGATCAGTTTCTCAATTTTTCTTCGGCCGCTGACACGTGCTGGGGACAATATCGGGGTTATTAGGTAAAAGTCTAAGCAAATACTTTTAGATAAATCTTGTTGAATTGGTTTTGTTCGATTAATCAGGATTTCGAAGGAACAAAGGCGTAAACCAACAAACTTAGAAAATAAATTATTATATAGAGAAGTCTAAAAAACGTATAATAAATATTTTGGTGTTATTATTAAAGGTCTTATATACCTATTCCATATGTTTCAAATTCGACTCTTACTTCCTAAAACAGGAGTCTATGAGAGATACGAAGACGGTTAAATAGTGACAAAACTGTGCATTTATGAAACTTACAATATACAGTTTGGAAAGTTTCAAAATTCCGAGTATTTCCGGACATATCCATGAAAACTCAAAATTTGGGACAGATGTTTTTATATTTTTTTTTACTTTATTTACAAAATAGTTTAACACATTTACATTACCACGTTGTCCCCACTGTTTGATGGTGCCTTTAGATTTGCGAGTCGTCCTTTAGCCATAATCATCGACTTTATTTATGATTTTCAGCGCCATACCAAATTTTTGCAGTTTCGATATTCCTTTTTGCTTTTCTAATAATGTACCGAAAATTACCGTGTGTGTGTTTATGAAATTTTGAAATATTAAAAAAAGACCCCGAACATCTGGTTTCGGTACGATGGTACTCCACCTCACAACATAAGGCAGGTTTCTGATTATCTTGAGGAAAAGTTTGGTGACAGACGGATCGGGAATTACGTCCGGTAAGATAACCGCTCAGATCTGCGGATCTTAGTGTCTTCGACACATTTTTTTGTGGTGCACTGAAAAATATAAGTTACAGATGGAGCAAATATCAGAATATCGAAGAACTTTAATCTAATAATCTAATCTAAATATCATCTTCTTATGAGCAGCCAAGTTTTGCAAAATAATGCATTATTTAAAACTATTGTGGGTGTTACCTTCAATAATGATCTTAATTGGCACAAATATAATATAAAAAGGTACAGATTCCTCTACCGAGTATTTCTCTTTTTCTAATCTGTACACATTGTATGTATCCCAAATCAAACCCTGTCTAGTATATTGTTCCCATGTCAGGGGAATAGCGTCTGCTACAACTCTTAGCGCTCCTTATTCAATCCAGAGAAGGATATTTTGCCTTATTAGTGACTCCATTTTTACAAAAAAAAAATCTCTTGTCCATCTACCTGCTGTAGGAACTGGTCGGTTTTTCTAGGTATTTTTACGGCTTCTGCTTCGAGGAATTAGCCAATAATATTCCACCTCTAGCGGCTCCCATAGCAAAACAAAGTGCCACTTTCCTTTCGCAGTTCAAATGGACAGACGCCGACTTCTCACTTTGTTCGATCCTTTGCTGCTGCACAAATATAATATAAAAAGGTACAGATTCCTCTACCGAGTATTTCTCTTTCTCTAATCTGTCCACATTGTATGTATCCCAAATCAAACCCTGTCTAGTATATTGTTCCCATGTCAGGGGAATAGCGTCTGCTACAACTCTTAGCGCTCCTTATTTAATCCAGAGAACGATATTTTGCCTTATTAGTGACTCCATTTTTACAAAAAAAAATTATCTTGCCCTTCTATCTGCTGTAGGGAACTGGTAGGTTTTTCTAGGTATTTTTACGGCTTCTGCTTCGACGAATTAGCCAATATTATTCCACCTCTAGGGCTCCCAAAGCAAAACAAAGTTCCACTTTCCTTTCGCAGTTCAAATGGACAGGCGCCGACTTCTCACTTTGTTCGATCCTTTGCTCTCAAAGTGTCTGGGCTGTGAGACCTTCTGCCTGTAGAGATCTTTCCTTTTCCTCCAAATCTCAATATCCTTAAGTCTCGTGTCAATAAACTACCCTCAGCCTTTGTGGGTTATACCAAGAAAAAAAAACTGTAAAGAATGACAAGAAACAATAAATTTCATAAGGCAAAATTGGATTCGTCAAGTACAAATGTGCACACAGGCCGGATGGCAATATTACAAGTAATTGTTATAATAGATGAAGGTAGGTTAAGTAGATACTTTATAGTCCAATTTTATTGTTTGTACTTTAATATAAAAGACAAGTTTTTATCGCCAGTCCATTTGTCAAGTAGCAGTGGCCCAGTTTTTAATGGTGTACAAAAAGTATATTTTTTATGCAATTTTAACATTTTTTTTTATTTCTAAATAATATTGAGTTATTAGTAGTGTGTTAAAATTTAAATTTTTGGAATAAATTCTAAATATCTCCGTATGAAATAGATTTTTAGTAACATTTTTGTTAGGTAGAAAGTGTTGGAAAATCAAACGTATATTGATTTTTTTTTGTTGAATCTTTCCTAAAGGTTGACAAGACAAGCATACTTTTTGTTTATTTATAAATTATGTAAAAAAGCTAAAATTTTATATTTTTTTATTTTGAGAAAATTTACGAAGGCTTAAAGTCTAAGTGTCTTAATTGCTTACACGGGACTTAAATATTTGGAAATTTGGAGGAGAAGAAAAATCTTTTGAGGATGGTAGGTTCCACAGTCTAAACACTCTAGGGATAAAGAAATAAACAAAGTGGGAAGTTCGAAACTTCTAAAATTGGACTGTTAAGGAATGCATAAGAGGGGCACCCCGTGTTGCTCTGTGGGGAGCTGTCAGAGGACGAATGATACTGGCTAATATTTCAGATTTAAAGTCGTAGACACACCTATAAGAGATGGACAGATCCCCTACAGCCCGTTGGTGGACAAGAAAAGAAAGCACTCGAAGCAGACGAGCAGCTCTTTTTGAATAGAACCTAAATGCTAAGAGCAGTAGTAGAAGCCACTTCCTAGACATAAAAAAATATTTTAAAGAAGGTCTGATTTGGGATACATACAGACCATACGTATTAGAAGAAGAGAAAACTTTTCTGACTTAAAAAAGAAATCCAAGCTTTTTTGAAGCTGTGGCTATGGATGTTATGTGTTCATAATAGTTAGGTTTTTAGAAGTAACGCCCACAAGGTTAAATGACACTTTGTTCTGCAGAACTTGGCCTTCTAAGTAAAGAATGAAAATTAAAAGACATTTTTCGCGACAGTGAACATGATTTTTAAAAAAAACTTAGGTTTAAACATGACTCAAAAAGAACAATATTAAAGCAGTATTTTAAAAAGTAAGCTGTATGATTTAAACAAAATTGCGGGTTTTAATGAACTTAAATAAGAGTAAAAAAAATTAAATTAATCTTCCTGTTCGCTGGTCTGACAGATGACCCCTTATCCGTAACCTTATTTAATCAGCCAAGCTAAAAATTGAAAATCCGCAGAGGGAGAATTTTCCGAAGCCTGAGGAAGGCGAATTTCCGGCGGTCAGGTTCGGTCAATTTTAATTAAAATAATTAAGTTCCTCTTGCAGACGAGATTTATCAGGAGAGATTATTTAACTACACGTCATATTAATTTCAAACTAATGTTGTCATTCTTTTTTACGTTATAACACTTGATAATCTGCATTTAATTGATCAAAATACCATTTATTATATCAAAGTATTTTTAATGCTTATAATAACGTTAATTTGCAGTTCTGGTAATTATTTTTCTGTTGTAAAATCCGATTTTTGACTCCCTTATTTCTTTTTTTAGTCATAGGGTCACAGCGCTTTATATGAAATCAAACAAAATTAATGGAAACAACGTCTTACTAAAGACTTTAAAACCACTTGGACAAAAATTAAACTTGGATCATTTAGGCGCAAGAAGCACACTTATGTGTCAAGAGCCAAAAAAGCTTTTTATCTTGACAAAAATACATTTACTCCTAGACTTTTGCTCTTTACAAGTTACTAGAAAAAAGGCTCATGTTTAAGCTGTTATATATCGAAACTTATTAGATACATAGGTTAAGGACCAATTTAAAAAATATTATTGATATTGACTCATACGAACTTGAAGATTTATCTGAAAAATACTGTTGTTGACGTTTTGGTGACATGGTAACAAATCTGTAAGTGTATATAAAAAAATAAATTAAAAACTATAAAAATTAAACAATAACTTAAATAGAAAATACTGACACTGAGAGGGACAAAGCGAAAAATAAACAATACACACGACCTGGAAATAATGACGGATCAAATACAGGACGCCATTATTTCTGCGTACAATGAGAACTGCCCGCTGGTGAGAAGAAGGTACTCGAGAAATGTGCCCTGGTGGAACAAGGAACTCACCAAACTGAAAAAGAGGGCAAGGAGAGAATACAACAGGGCAAAATCGGATAGGGAATCATACAAGAAGGCCCTCACTGAATATAACAAAGCATTGAGGAAAGCTAAGAGAGATTCATGGAGAAGGCACTGTGAGGAAATCGAAGGAACTCATGAGGCAGCCAGACTCCATAAGATTCTTTCAAAAGAACCTCAATCACAAATATTTACTCTAAAAAAACCCACAGGTGTTTACACAAGAACGGCAAATGAGACCATGATAGAACTACTCAGGGTATACTTTCCGGGATGCAAAATAACCAACATGTCACTGGAAGACAAGTTCAGACCTAGGAAACCCAGGATACTGCTTCAGGAAGGACTGGCAGGTAGCAAAATCAGTGATAAACGTAGAAAAAATTAAATGGGCGATAAACTCATTCGAACCGTATAAATCGCCAGGAACAGATGGCATTTATCCAGTAATGCTCCAGAAAGGACCAGAACTTTTAATACATAGACTGTGTCTACTTTTAAGAGGCAGCCTAGCTCTGGGCTATATACCAACAACCTGGAGACTAATCAGAGTAGCATTCATCCCCAAACCTGGGAAAACCGGACAGGATGGGGCAAAATCTTTAAGACCAATAAGTCTGATGTTGTTCGTGCTTAAGACCCTAGAGAAGTTGCTGGATAGGCACATCAGGGAGAACGCACTTACGAACAGATCTCTACACAAGGACATACATGCATACACAGCAGGTAAGTCCATAGAAACAGCATTACATGAACTTGTGGAAAAGGCCGAATATGCTCTCAAATACAAGGAGGTACTAATGTGTGCCTTCCTAGATGTAGAAGAAGCGTTTGACAATACGTCCCTTATATTTATCTCAAACGCGTCGAGGCGCAGAGGGATCGACGCAACAAGCTGCAGGTGGATAGACTGCATGCTTAAGAGCAGATCAGTATATATACTTCTATACTTGAAGAAACTCTTGTAGCTCGGGTTGAGCGAGGATGTCCGCAAGGGGGAGTTCTGTCCCCACTGCTGTGGAACCTTGTCATGGGCGACTTACTAAATGTCCTCCAACTGGAAGGGCACCAAACATTGGAATACGCAGACGATCTCGTCATTATGGCCCAAGGAAAATTTAACAACACTGTTAGGGATAAAATGCAACAGGCCATAACCGCAGTCACCAGATGGACGAGAAAGGAGGTACTAAACATAAACCCCTCCAAATCAACCATAGTTGCCTTCACCAAAAGGAGAAATCTAGAGGGCTTAGGACCCCTGAACCTACGAGGTAAAGCAATCAAGATTGTGGGAGAGGTAAAATATTTGGGTGTCATCCTAGACTCTAAACTTACCTGGAACCAACATCTTTAGAAAACAAGAAAGAAAGAGGAGATGACTCTTATGTTAATCAGACGCTCTCAGGGGAAAACATGGGGCCTTAAACCAAACGTGGTTTATTGGTTATACACCATGGTGGTAAGGCCTATGATAACATACGCATCACTGGTATGGTGGAGAAAAATGCGACAAAGAACTGCTGTTACAGAACTGGCCAAGGTACAGAGACTTGCTTGCTTAGCTATAACAGGAGCAATTAAAACAACCCCAACAGCAGCCATGGAGTGTCTCTTAGACCTTCCACCACTTAACCTCATAGTGATGGGAGAGGCAAGAATGAGCTACTTCCGACTGCAACAAAAACCAACTGGTGTCTACGCTAGTTTGAGATACAACAATATAAAAAGTCAGGTTGGCGGCAACATCCTGGACGAGAGAACAGACTAGATGATTTCCCAATACT
Organism: Listronotus oregonensis; assembly: GCA_019359885.1. NCBI lineage: Eukaryota > Metazoa > Arthropoda > Insecta > Coleoptera > Curculionidae > Listronotus > Listronotus oregonensis. Next base: position 39,086 of record JAHBCN010001512.1, read on the forward strand.
CATTCAATAAAAACTTCGTGGTAAAAATTCCAGATCGAAGTGAGTGGCAGCAACCCGATCTCCCCGGCACAGTTGGAGACATCATCTGGTATACGGATGGTTCAAAAACCGAGCAGGGAACTGGAACGGGCGTGTACAGTAAAATGAGGAATTCACAATTTTCCATTCCACTAGGAACACACAGTTATGTATTTCAAACAGAAATATATGCTTTACTGCACTGTGCAAAAGAAAATAACAGGAGGGTTTACAAAAACAAGCATATCTGCATAATAACAGACAGCCAAGCGTCACTAGCGGAACTAGTAAACCCCAAGGTGACGTCCAAGCTGACATGGGAATGCCAAAAAGAACAGGTCCTGGGAGAACGCAATAGAGTAACTCTTCTCTGAAAAAGCGGATGAGCTAGCCAGACATGGATCATCCACACCATACTTTGGACCAGAACCAGCTCTTGGAGTGACCAAAACCACAGCACGAGGGCAAACCAAGGAGTGGATCCGAAACAAACACGAGGAATACTGGAAAAACCTCAGTAGAGTAAGACATGGAAGAAGCTTCATAAGGGGCCCATCCAAAAGAACAAAGGAAGAACTACTAAGACAAAGTAGGAAAAGACTTCGCATAACAGTAGGGTTGCTAACAGGGCACGATAACCTAAGAGGACACCTACACAAGATAGGCTCATACACTACCAAGGACCCAAGTTGCAGATTGTGCGACGAGGGGGAAGAAACAGCCTATCACATACTGTGTGAATGTGAAGCGTTAAATCCCAAAAGACAGGCATTATTTGGGCAACCGAAAATGAGCCCACAGGAATATATCAACCAACCAGTTTAGGGATTATACAGACTTGTTGAAGGAACAAGACTAATGGGAGGTTTGGTATAAAAGACAATGGGAGATTAGGCACAAAAAGCCCAAGAGGATGCGCTGCCTCCGGTAGTGAAAGACGGCTCCCAGGAAGAAGAAGAAGAAATAGAAAATATTTTAATTTGGCTTATAAAATTTAAATTGTTTTAATATACTTTTTTTAATTTATAAATTAAGGTCACAAATAATAAATTTATTGTATTGTAATAGGTACATTTATTTATTTTTAAAATTACAAGAGTGAAAAAGTTATTGATTTTATGGTTACCTATAATAACCCCAATAAACCTTGCCCTAGTTTTAAGGAAAAAATGCATACAAAACAAATAGGTAAATTAAAAACAATAAAGTTTTAAATATATGTAAAGGAGAAATGAAATTAGGGGTACATAAATTTTATTGTAAAAGATACCCTAACGTGTACATAGGTCAAACATGGTGGACCTCAAACAAGCTTAATGCTTATTTTATTTAAACAAGAGTTGTTTTTGTGTTCTATATAACAGAAAAACAATTCTTGTAAAAATAAAATAGGCATTAAACTATTTTTAGTACCATATAAATGTGACCAACCACTTGCATGCGTGTCAGAATATAACGCTAGGTCACCCTGTATTGAGAATACTAAAAACCTTGTCTGCAGTTTACGTAGATAAAGGACAACACCAGTCATACTGGAACGCCATTTTATGGTAAAATCATAGTAAACCAATGCTGGTCTCGTCAAAACCAACACAGAATCAAAAAAGAAAATATTGGACCAAAAAAATAGATAAGGTAATTATTGTTATATACATGTACACATATATATTTATTTTTTTTTTTAACCATTATTTATATTTTTTTATTCTTGGGAATCGATTAGGTTAATAAATTAAATGGTAGAAGTTTAACGCAACGTTTCGCGCATACATTTTAATTACAACTTTTATTATATATCTTCCGTGGATTTTGTTAGACAGGCAAGGGCAGATTAGCTCTTCATAATATATAAAAAACTATATATTTTTTAATATTTAAAAATTATCTACATACTAAAAAAAGCCAAACAATTTTTTTATTTATAAAAATACTCCCTAATTTAAACCACAAATTGGATCTTGAGACACGGACAACTATAGAGACCGATAGAGAAATAGGTGTCTTTCTCGAGGAATTGGGAAATCAAGTTTTAATAATGACCCTTAAACCCAATATCTTAAAAAATCTTGAATTGTATTTTTATTGGGCTCGTGAAAAATTAAAACCATTTACCTTCCTTGATTTATTATTTTTGGTTTAAGACTTCATAAAATATTAATTTTTGAAAAAATCGCATACTGCGAAGAATTTTGCTAAGATTTCAAGTATAAATACCTGTCAAAAGAAAGTATAACTGAAGGCTTTATAAATTTAAAGACCTTCAAAGATTTTGATTAATGTTACTTGTTACAAAAGAGAAAAATTTTCAGGGGATATAAACTGCAAAGGCGAAGTAGCGGAAAAGCGAGAAGTCGCCGGAATCAGCGCCAGACAGAAATAAAATAGAATAAAGTAAGAAGAAATAATAGAAAAAAGTGTAACAAAATGCTCTGCGATGTAATTGATAAGTTGAAGTACATAAAGTGTGGACAAGGCGACTCCCTCTTGTGCAATAGCAGAGTTTACTTACTTTGTTTTAGACAGGTCCGGATTTAACACCACCGTAAGTGTTTGCAATCAGGTAGGTGTTAGCAGTTTCAAAATTAAATATACATACAAAATATATTTGTTTTATATAATATAATTCACCGAAGGTAAAAAAAATATACATAGACTCTCCTTAATAAAAGAAAAATTGAAAATCCTAGTAGATATTGCTACTAAGGTTTGAAGCTCCGGGTTTGGCCAACCTGGAGTTGGCAAAACTTCTTATTCGACTTTCTCATAACAGTGGGCTAAAAGTAGGCCAGTTTTTACTATGGTGTGTCGTTGTAAGCTGGTTATAAATATTTTTGCCTACTACTCACTTTGTTTTATTAAGGTTGTATTTAGAAAGGCTGCTTTACTGTCAAAGGTGTCTACGGCCTACAGAGGCATGATAATCCCCAACAAGAATGAAACAAGTGTAATTGTCTTGGCTGGACCCGGGGTAATCCATTTATTTGGAGCTCTCCTACTTTTAAAGCAACTAACCTTAGTAGTCCTACTTACCCGGATTTTTAATTTTTCTTCTCATTCAGAAGCCTCTATGCCCAAAGAGAGTCTACCTTGTTATTATATTATATATAAAGGCTCAAAAATTTTAATTAATTTATTATTTTGCAGTTTGGGTGGAAATACTGCTTTTCCTCTTTAAAATCGCGTTTTCAGTCTTGCTGTACATTACCTACTTGAAATTGGCAAAATTGCTCATTCGAATTTAGCATATCCGTCAACTAATGGAAGGCCAGTTTTCACTAAGGATGTTGTTGTTAGCAACTTCTCAATATTTCTGCATAATACATCTATATTCGCACATTAACATTTTTTACCTGTCGGTGCTAAAGTCGGTTGTTTTGAAGTTTTTCGACGAGAAGGCGCTAGTTGCCCTTAGGTTCAACTTTGTTTTATTAGGGTTCTATTTAGAGTGGCTGCTTTACTGTCAAGGGTGTCTACGGCTTACAGCGGTGTGATCATTCCCAACAAGGACGAAACACGTGTAATCGTCTTGTCTGGACCCGGGTTATCCATTAAATTGATAGAAGGAATTTTTAATTTATATATTATATAAATATATATATATATATATATATATATATATATATATATATATATATATATATATATATATATATATATATATATATATATATATTATATTAATATATATATATATATATATATATATATATATATATATATATATAAATATATATATATATATATATATATATATATATATATATATATATATATATATATATATATATATATATATATATATATATATATATATATATATATATATATATATATATATATAAATATATTCTAATTTATTATTTTTACAACATTAAAATATATATTTTTTTAAAGCTTTATTTTAATCCTTAAAAGTGGAAGTAAGTTCTAAAGCTTTTCCCTAATTAGTTTTTTATTTTTCTCCCGTCATTCTCGAGATTTTGTAATTAGCCCAAGGCGGAAAATTGCTTGCGATTTGGACGAACTTGTTCCTGTAACTATAGTTATTAAGTCGACGAAAATCGTAAGTAAAGACCGACTCTTAGCCCGATGACGATGGAGGCAATTAGACATTTTCGACAAAAGTATACTTCTTGCGAAGTTCTCGAGAAGCCTCTTATGCTCGCCCCGCTGCTTTGACTGATCCTGGTAATCCCTTGTATAGCATCTATTAGCAACTGCGAAATCAAGATCGACCACAAATAAGACATTTTTAGGACATTTACCGTAGATTTTACTAATTTATTACCTGCCTTCGTACATTATCTTATCCCAAACTTCCCTAATGTTATCCCGCTCTAAGACGCCAAGAGTTATGTACTCTGCACTATACCCTTTTAGATGCTCTAATTTCTTAATGTTTTGCTTTCTAAGCTTTTAGAGGTAAATTTTATCTTTTAAATTCAAGGCTACATTATAAGAAGTGGTTACAAGGAGCAAGCGTTCTTTTTCTCTCTACGACGTTAAAGGTATAAAAAACAAGGAGAACTGGGAATATTTTAGTTTTTGCACTTCGGAGGTTCATTTCTAAAAAATTGTCAATCTGTATTTTTATTTACATATGTTTCAGAATTCAGTTTAAAAAAACTTAGTGTTTACTTTTTCATTGTTTTGCTATACAGAGTGTTATCAAAACACTTTAATATATTGAAATGAGTAACTCCTTGAATAGTAAAGCGAAACACACAATATTTATTTTTATTTTTTTTTATTTTGCAAATATTTGTTACGTGAACCAACTGTCAAAAGGCGCATGGAATTTAAACTTTCCCTAGGGTGTTGCCAAACATCCTATTTTATACACATTAAACAATACAATAACACAACACTAGATATGTTTCATATTGTTGTGGCTAATTAAGGATTTAAATGTCTTCTTTGAATACTCACCCGATAAGACCGCCTCGGTCCAGATACCAGGGTATATATTTTGTGCATACATAGAATCTATTAACTCTTACGAACTTGCAGATCTGGCAAAACCTTTACAAAAACCCCAAAACAATTAAAAAACCTATTAATATTTTGGTGGCAAGTCGGCTACCGTTTTCAAGAAAAAATTAATCTAAAAAATTGCGAAAACTTAAATTAAAATAAAAATTAAAAGTATATTAATTTACTTACAACAATTTTAGAAATAGTGAGACACCACTAAGACACCAAGAAGAGAAACCCCCCAAAAAACCCAAAAGATCAAAAATATTAATTTACGTTTCGGCGGCAAGTCGGCCACCGTTCTCAAAAAATTAAAGTTTTTTTAAAATATTTTGCTTTAATAAACATAGGAAATTCTGATAGCTTTTTACTTTTATAACGTTTTGTCATAAATGACATTAGTTCATTTGACTGGTATATTTATAGTATTCAAAAAGACAAAAAAGGTGGTATGGTGTGTTAATTGACTTTAAGTTTTTTAAAGTAAAATTTCTTAAAGTTTGGTTTAATTTTTTTTTTAAATTTTATCTTGAGAACGGTGGCCGACTTGCCACAAAGATTTTTATTTTTGATATTTTGAGTTTTTGGGGTTTTTTTGCAGGCGATCTGCAAGTTCATAGAAGTCAATACCAATACCAAAGTGGTTCAATTTTCTAGTAAATTTCAAGGCGAGTACTCCCAAAGAAAACATATCAAAACATGAATCCGCCAAAAAACTATAGAACATATTAACAACTTATGGAGTAATATCATTTATAACATTACGTTATAATGAATTGCTATATACACAGAGTCTTTTAAAACGTCCTTAACATATGGGAAACATATTTATTATAAAATTTAAACAAAATATAAGTGTGACATTAGTTTTTGCTTTATATTTAATAAAAAATTATGCAATCTCGTTCGCTAAAATGACATTTTCGCAAAATTGACATTTTTTCTCAAATGTGCCAAAATGGCATTATTTAAAAAAAATTAAAATAAAAAACTTTGTTGCCAATAGAAATACAAGAATTACAGTTAGGTGGCAGTAACTGCTGTGAAAACCTAAAACATACGCAATGCATTACGATACCGGTTTTCACAACAGTTATCTACTGCCACCTAACTGTATGGACTGTGGAATTTCCTTCTCTCCTCCTTTACTTCCCTTGGCACAACATAATGCCAAAAATAGGTCGGTGGCTTTTATTTTCCTCTTATAGTACCCATATACTGATTGCAAATCCGCCAACCATCGCCGCCAACCAGCTTACCTTTAATTCACATTCACATAATATCTCTGAAAAAAACGTATTTAAAAAAAAATCAACATAAATAAAATTGCTTAAAAATGTTTTCCCTAATGATAAGAAAATTAAATGAAAGTACTTTTAACTTAAGATCTTTTATATCTTAAATGATCTTACAAAAACTTCAAAGTATTCATTTTCGACAAACTGTTGCAACCGAGCAGAATAGTGCAATTTTGGTCAATGAGAGTTTCAAGTTTTATCTCCGTACATTGTGTAACTTTGTAACTTGAGGACGACCATATGTGTCTGGCTGCTTAAATTTAATACAGTTGCATTAGAAATAACTAAACCATACTTTATCATCAAGTTTGACAAAGTAGGCACTAATCCAATATAATTTTAAAATTTTAAAAAATTATGTTATTTTTAGGTTATATAATTATTTAATCTCGAAGGTAAATAAATAATTTCAGCATTTTTTTTGACACAGCTACGGAAACATCCTAGAAACGTTAACTGGTAGTGAGTTTGAAAAACATTCTGTATTTCTAAATATACTAAGGGGCATAGAAAGTGCAACACCCAGAATTATTTATTGAAAATTGATAAATACTTGTAAACGTATTTGCTATCATGGAAGTATACGCCCGAGCCGAACTTTTTTTTTTCATATCAGGATTCAAAACATAATGAACAGGTTTACTTAATATTTAGTGATTTTTCTGTGTTGGATTTGCTTGGTTCTATTTGTTTTATTGTTGTTTCAATGCATTATCATGCCTAGAGTTCGCAGACGCGCCAATTTCGCTCAACTTTTTGAGTTTGAGAGGGGTCGGATAATAGGGTTATGTAAAGCCAGATTTTCTTTTAGAAAAAGCGCTAATCGGGTGAATCGAAACGAAGCTACTGCAATGAGACGTTGTCGAGCGTGGTTTCAAGAAGGCCGTACTGGACGCAAGAGACAGACTACAAAGCGACAGGAGGCAATTAGCACTTAGAGATCGATTTTCCACAAGAAGGACATTTGCGAACCAGTGGTTTGATGCTGTCCGAAGGGCAATAACAATGAGGACAGTTTATCGCCGAATAATGTCTTTTGAACTGTTTTCATACCGTCGCTATCTTGTACTACCCGACAGCATCGTCGGCAACGATTGGTATAGAGTATGGAGAGCCAAGAGTAAGGAGGAGACGTGGTGAAAGACGGAACGTCCAATTTTCTATCGAACGGCATATTCATTGCACTGTAGATGTAATGATATGGGGTGCCGTTGCTTACGGCAGCAAGTCGCGATTAGTGTTTATTCAAAGTGGCATGACTGCCCAGCGCTATATCCACGAAGTTTTACAACCACATCTGCTTCCCTTTTTGGAAACATTGCAAGATCCACTTTTTTAGCAGGACAATGCACCACCTGATGTCGCACGTGTTAGTTTAGACTTTTTCGAAGCGTTCGGTGTAAATTTGCTTCAGTGGCCTCTCGATCTCCAGACCTTTTCCCCATCAAATATTTATGGGATATGATGGAAAGAAGGTTGCAAAATTCACCGCACCATCCACAAACATCGGAGGCTCTACAAAACCAAATTCAAATGGCCTGGGATTTAATACACCAAGAAGACATCCGTCACCTAATGCAATCAATGCCGCGACGACTTACCGAATGTGTAGCGAACAGAGTAGCTTCGACACATTGTTAACATTAAGGTGGGATATCAGCTATTTAGCGAAATTTCAAGTTCAAATTTTAACTACTTCGATTTATCAGTAAACATAAAAATTGTAAAAGTATGCTTAAAATTACATCACTACTGGTGTTGCATTTTCTATTTAGTATATTTCTAAAAACTTTAAAAGCCTATGATTTTTATTACTTTTAATATTTAAAAAAAAAGTTAAATAAAAATCCATGTTATAAATTTAAATTAAATTTTTGTGTACACAGGGTTGTAAAAATGGTTTGAATTGAAAATTTTTTGTCACGGAGTTATTAAACAAAAAAGTTTTTGGGTAATCAGTTGTACATGTCGAATAACCTAATAAAACATATTATCACGTGACTGCTGTTACGGTGGCAAATTTTAAAAATGTGGTATGAAATGTCAAAAAATGAGGTTAAAAGTTAAAATGATTGAACAAAACTAAAAGGTAAAGGTAAAAATATTTGACAAATTGTAGTTTTTACGATATTCCGTATTCCTTATTTTTTTTGTCGCTGTAAATAATTCTATTTAATGATTTTAAATGAAAGCAAACAAATTATTTTTTTTTATCTTTAATAAACCGAAATATAATAGTGCAGACGCGATGTCTTCCTGGTTTCAATGCCCTGTATCGAAAACCAAATACTTGATAACGGCACTTTGGATATGTTCGTCACCCATGAGCTGTGGAGGCCTTCGCTCACGATACGTAAGTACTTAGACCTTAAGCTTTTATGAACTGCCCCAAGATAAGAAAAGTCCGACTGTGGAATCTTCGACCTGTAGAGGTCTTTCCTTTTTCTTCCAACCTTAAAATCTTTAGGCATCGTGTTAATAAACCGCCTTTACTTTACTTAAGACACCACGATACGTTAGACCTGGGCTTTAAGCCGTCGTGAACTATCTAAAAAAAATCAACCTAAATGTTTTAAAAATAGAGTGTGATCCTTAATTCTACCTTATACCTTCTACTTAAATGTACCTTTAAATGATCTAATTCAAATATGTTTTTAAGAATTAACATATCTATTAAATAACGGCCCGTTATTCTTAAGCAATTACTAGACGAGAGCAAATGGGGAAATTATGCAATTCATTATCACTTTATTCGTGAAAATAAATCAATAGATTTATGGTTGAGCAAGAGTGGAAAAAAGCTCTCTTAATAAATAAGAGACAACCGGGCGCAACAGTCAGCCACTATATCATAGAGTGGCAACGGAATGGGCGTTAGAACCCGAGATAGGGTGAGAAAAGGAATCAAATTGAAATAAGACGTGTCATATCTGGATATCTAGAGACGAAAACGCGGTTATTTAGTAGACTGTGAAATATGCCTAGCTTACGGTACTAGATTTACACTGCTATTCGTTTGATAAATGTCTATTTGTGAACAGTTTATTAACTTACTACTAACTGTTAATAATCCTGTTAAGTTCTAAGTCTATAACAGATTATAAAATTTTAATTTTACGTTTTTGTTAAGTATGAAAATGTATATTTTGTTTACTGATTGATAAAAAAAATGTTAACTGGTAAACGAAAAATAACTTTTTATGTCAAAAGGATAAAATAAGCTGATTGTTATGTAAAACTTGTCAAAGAAGCCAAAATTGCCTTAGGTTTTTTCCATCACTTATAGACTTTTTGCTTTAAGACTTTGGTTGCTACTTAAATATAACGATAGATCTATTTTATTTTTAATCTAAATGTACCTCCAAAGGTGGCGCTCGACATTTTACGGCGATACTTTGTTTCTGGAGTATCTCTTAATACTGAACAGCAAGCAAAATGACACTCCATTTGCCTGGATGTCGTTTGACAGAAATATTTAAAAAAAAATCTTGATGTTTCTCATTTACAGCCCCCAAACTTTAAAGAAGTAATCGAGATAAGAATTTAGGAAGTAAGCTTTAAGGTACATGATAAGTAGTTCACTAAAAATATCTTTGTAATGGTCAGCAGCTTTCAAATTTCCAAGAAAATTTGTTAAAACTGATTTAAAAGCACTCCAATCTCGTTATTCAGTTTCATTTGACATATCGTCCAATAATTTATCTTTCATTATTTTTCCTAATTGTGGACCCACAAATAAATGCTTGCTCTAAGTTTTAAAAATCAACTAGTGGTTTATTTTTAACAATTCTTAGTCCCGTGATTTTGACCTATATGCACAAGCTAGCAACGCCCACAAAGTTAAATAAATCTTTATTTTGCAGAACATGGCCGCTTATACGTAGAGGATTGGTATTAGTAGATTTTTTCGCGACAAACAACGGCATTGAAGATTTTTGGTGCCCAATAAAAAAATAGTTAAAGGTCCTGTGAAAGAAATCTGCAATAATTTTTTAATTGGCGTGTAGGAGAATTTGAATTTTTATTAGAAGTACGTGATTTAGGTAATAAATAATCTATAGAAACGTTAATTTTACGCTTCTAAAGTAACTTCTATATTCTTAAAGCGTTTATTCTATTTTTTCAATGGGGAAATATTTTTTCCGTTTTATTTAACATAACTTAATATTTGGTATATCCTTAAAAAACAATCAGTGTCCTAGCAACATAAGGGATAGATATGGCTTTTATAAAACCTATTTTTAAAAAGTCAATAACTTTTTTATCATTTTTTTACCTTGCCTTTGACCAGTTGCGTACGAGTAAATTAAATAGTTGTGGGAAAAAATAGTTTTATATTATTTCATTAAATTTTAAATTTAACATTTGCCCTCCTCCTCCTTTTGTAGTTTATATACGCCACGGCTTTTAGGCCTTAAAAATCGTTAAAAATAAGTTTAAGTAGCGCGACCACTGCAATACGTCCCTTGGTAGTGAAGTGCCTCTTAAGGATTCGTCCGGAAAGAAATATAAACATAATTGGCGACTGAAAACAAAGCATATTGGAATACTGCAGACAGAGCCGGATTTATTTTATAAATAAAAAGCCCACTATACTGAAAATACACTTTTTGCATAAAATTTATTTTAAATTAAAAACATGTTAAGATCTACCTGCTAAATATCTGTTCCTGGAAAAATGTAGTTTTGGCTTAATTCTAATTTTTTAGTTAGTTAAGTTTATGTATAGCCCTTTAAATTTGACGTTGCACCAAAACGACTCGTAATGACACGAGGTAGGCGCATGTGCCCAGCGTTGCCACATTTAGTAGATTTCTACTTTTTTAGTAAATTTAAACCGGTTTTTCGTAAATTCTGGTAGACATCTTTTTTTTTTGTAATTTATTGGATTTTTACCTTTTTGTTATGATCCGATGAGTGCATTGATATAAAACTAGATCCCAGTGTAGCAAACTTGCTTTCTTCATGCAGCTATGCAAGAAGTGTGACATATAATATCGAAGATCTCTGGCATACGGTAAGCTTATAAAGGGATAACGATGGAAACATTTCCAATTTTGCAAAACAAATATTGTGTTTGCCTGTTTCGTACGTAAAATGCGAATAAACTTTTTAGCTTTTTATTGCATTTAAACTCGCGATCGTAGAAAAATTTTAAATAAAATGTTTCTTTAATATTATTTGCGAGAAAGGGTTTAGGGAAGATTAAGACTTAGACCAAATTGAATCCAGATTTACTTATATTAAAATCAATAGAGGACAAAAGATATATAAAAATTATAAATATGATACTGACAAGAATTAAAAAAGTAGATTTTATTTTAATGTTAGAATACCATCTTTTTTATTATATTTAATAGGTAGGGTTAATTTCTGTTTCTTTTTTTGTATAATAAACATATTATGTATTTCTTTATAATAATTTGTTTTTCTCTTGATGCCTGTAAATAGAGAAAAAATGTAAAATGTGGTGAAAATACATACAAAGCAATTGAAATATTATGATGAAGCAGAAAAAATATAAAAATTTATATATTTTTTTGTTATGTAAGTTCGTGTATTAAAAAAAACTTTTAAATAATGTACAATTACATTAGTTAACAAATGTTTAGTAGATTTTAATTTTAAACATTCGGTAGATTTTCTAAATAAAATGTAGCAATGCTGCCTGTGCCCGCATGGATAAATAGGTCCCTTGCACATATTTTTTGGTACCTTGTGACGTCACGCGGCATTTAAATACCCAATTGTTGTTTTGGCGCGGGCGTAATACCTAAAATTTAAAATGTTTATAGCTCTGTTAGAAAGTTTCGTATTAAAAATATATTGACAGTAGTGTTATTTCTGTATGACGGTTTTTTAGTTGTTAAAAAAATTATGCACAGAGTCTATTTAATTCGTTTTTCTTCAAGACGTGTCTATTTTGTATTGTCCAAATATTTTAAATGGTTAATAATTAGAAACCAAATTTATTTCTTGTCATCGTGCGGTAATATATTCTATAGAGATTAACTGAAATTGAAGGCATTAGAACGTCACGTCCAGATCATTTTAGCAAACGTTAATTAAATGGGCAGAATACAATAAAATTTAACATCCACCCTTGTTCTATTAAATTTTAACGAGGTATACAGGTTCGCTGATAGTTAAACAATAACAAACGTAACATCGTAATAAAACAAACGATCCACTAAACCACCACTAACCTAGACAAACTTATTACTGACCAGAATACATAATTAATTGCCTTAAATTAAATTGTCCTTTGTGTCTATAATATGAATCTGCTTTATCGAAGATGAACACAAGCTCGGAACAAATTATCTGACTTCATGCATAAAGGACTTGAGAATTAATTTAAGCACCACAATAAGCTATAAAAATTTACATATAAATAGAAAAAAATAGGAAATGCTCTGACCATTAATTGTATTGAGTCTAAACAAACAACATCCTAAAACGTATACTAGTTATACATATAGAATTTAAGGATCTGGAAACTAATTTTTTTCCACTAAACCATAAAACACTACAGGGATGAAATTCAAACATTCCACCAGTCTGTGAAGATTGAGCTTGGGTTTTTATTGAAAGGAGTAAGGGGACTATCAAACCTTTTAAATTTTATCTGTACCGTGCGATCCATTATAAGTGGACCACGAGGTTTTGGCCCAATTTTGATTTTAAAAATTTTAAACCAAAAACTCATTAAATATGATAGCTCAAAGTTTTTGATGGCCTGAAATTTTTTTGTGGTGTCAACTACCAACGAGTAATCGCAAAGTCGTCATTTTTTTTATATTTTGAAACTTTCTTAATAGGCTCAATAAAAAATTTAAAACATTAAACGACTAGTTTTTTTTTTTTTTTTTTTTTTTTTTTTTTTTTTTTTTTTTTTTTTTTTTTTTTTTTTTTTTTTGAGCTTGGGTTTTTATTGAAAGGAGTAAGGGGACTATCAAACCTTTTAAATTTTTATTTCCTATGTGCGATCCATTATAAGTGACCACTGAGGTTTTGGGCCCAATTTTGATTTTAAAATTTTAAACAAAAATCATTAAATATGATAGCTCAAAGTTTTTGATGGCCTGAAATTTTTTTGTGGTGTCAACTACCAACGAGTAATCG
>JAHBCN010001512.1:55000-115214 GCA_019359885.1 Listronotus oregonensis
CATCTTTTATCTTCGTCCCTTTCATGCCATCTGTGCCAATTTCGCCCATCTCTCTCTAACAAAAACTGATTGTTGAACTAGCCGTGATTCTCTTGACCCTTATCAGTACGGATCATTATATTTTGTTTATTTCGTTATGCAATATTTAGAATGGACCATAAATTTAGTGATGTTCCAAATAACTACACTATTTACACTATTTTACCGTTTTTAAACCCACCTAGTCCTAAAATAAACCTTCCATAGGAGCAATTACGTAAAAAAAGAATAAAATAGTGTACACTATTTTTTAATAACAATCAGACCTATGTAAACTCTAAAAATCAACATATTTTAAACAAAACGATCAAAAAAATTGGGGTTTACATTGTGCTACTCAAATAGGTAAGAAAAACAAGCTTGCTTAGCTACAGCAAATCCATCTTAAAATAAATAGCTGAAATATTATGAAGAAAAAACATAAGACGTACGTATCTTGTCAATCCAATTTTTTTATAAGCCGAGGAAAAAATGCGACTGGCTACTTTGTTTACTCTCGGTAGCGAAACTGATCCCAGATAACAAATCCAAATTAATAATGATTTCACGGACATTTCATAAAGCTACTGTCAATTTATTACATGAATACGTTACCTGCTGTTACAATAGCGATGGTTATAAGAGATGAGAATCATTCAAGATCAATATCTGTAAAGTCTTGTAGTGTGATTAGTGGAATATTACCTTATCTGCTTCGCAAATTAATGAGTCCACATTTAAAAATATCGAACTTATCAATATTCATTTACATGGTATCAAACTTGTGACCTGAAGCATAACGTGTTAACGGGCTTCCGTTTTTGCTCTGGCGGAATCTGGTTGGCAGCCTTATATCTGACAGAAAACAAATGATTGTTCATTTGGCTAAATAAAACATTGGGGCAAAAACATGAAAGATTAAACTCATTATATAAATGCGCCAATTTGTTGTGTTTCTCATTTTTGCTTGGGCAGTAAAAGACGGAGAAATAACCTCGATCTCCTATTATACTTAATAAAAAACGCGATAATTTGAAACCAGCAGTCAGCAAGCTAATGCGATCATAAATTCCTGTCCAAAATCGCGATAGGCAATTGGTGTGAAATTCATTTGTGCCCCTGTGGCCCTGTTAATCAATCCGGAAAAAAAGATAAAACCCATAAAGTATCAAAAATGCGGCACAATCTTTCAAGTTATTGTTCTGAGATACACGGCTAAACAAAAGTTGAAATGTGGTAGAAGTTGCGCCCGCCTTATTGAGGACTAAAAGAATACATCGTCACTTTATAAAAGGAGGTGAATTGAGATGACAAATAGCATAGATTACGATGGAGCGCGCCCTGAACTCGACTCCGATTGTCGGGACGGGAAGCCATCCATCATGTGACACGTAACATCGTAACACTGTTAGGCACACAGCACACAACTCCCATCTTAAATTGCGAGCTGCAACTCGGCGGGGAGTCGTGAAGTTTAAGTCTAAGTCGTAAACCGGAAGTGGGGATAACTGTCTTCATTACGCTCATAACTTTAACCCTCTGCATTAGCCAATTTGTTAAAAGTAATAACCAGGTATTTAAGAGAACAAAACCGTAAATTTTGGGTTTTTATTTTTTACTTTTACAATGTTTGCTAGTTGCAAATGACTCCGTTAACTCTTTTTATTTAATATAATTTATTTAAAATATTTTAACCCTTAACTGGTCCGGCGTCGTCTGACAGACTTCGTTAATTAAAAACTTCTATATTTCCAAAAGGCACCCTTCAAGTACCAGTTGTTTTACCTTTTATTGGTCCATAATAGATCAAAACAATATTTTGGAGGTGCAAGTCATGATATTATATAATTTAAAAAAAAAAAAAATTTACCGTAGCCTCTTCTAGACATACAGTACGCCGGACTGTTTGTGTAACATTTTAACTTGTGTTGTTGCTTCTATTATATAAATTCAGATCTGTCTAAATTAGATGACTGCCAATAATGAAAGTGATAAATAATACAGGCTAACATGTATGTTCGAAAAAATCAGTAGTGTGCATTAATAGTTCAATCATATTCTAATGCCCAAAAGCACAATATTGTTGTAAAATAGGCCCAGATACCACACGCAAGAGTTGCCCCTCAAAACACTGAACTATGGCGTTTGTGTTTACATGCTTTTTTTGTATATTTAGACTTTTAAAAACCCTTTTTCAAAAATAATATGTGTTCCAGATATTGTTTTTGCTTTTTTAAGATTTGTTAAAAAATAGTTTTTATTCCAATAAATTTATATTTATTGTAATAAATTAGTTTACAAAATCTAGTTAATCTTCTAGTTAATCTAGTAGGTAATGTTTGTGATATCACTGGTGACAACATCCTGGACGTAAGAACAGATTAGATGATTTCCCAATACTCATTTAACAAAAAATTTGAGGTATAGATTCCAGATCCAAGTGAGTGGCAGCAACCCGATCTCCCCGGCACGGTTGGAGACTTCATCTGGTATACGGATGGTTCCAAAACCGAGCAGGGAACTGAAGCGGGCGTGTACAGTGAAATGAGGAATTAACAATTCTCCATTCCACTAGGAACACACAGTTCTGTTTTTTAAACGGAAATATATGTTCTGCACTACTTCACTGCGCAAAAGAAAATAACAAGAGGGCTAAAAAAAAACAAGCTGATCTGCATAATAACAGACAGCCAGGCGTCACTAGGGGAACTAGTAAACCCCAAGGTAACGTCCAAGTTGACATGGGAATGCCAAAAAGAACTGGAAGTTTTGGGAGAAAGCAAACGGGGTAACTCTTGTGGGTACTGGGACATTCGGGAATAGAAGGAAACAAAAAAGCGGATGTGCTAGCGAGACAGGGATCATTTACACCATACTTTGGACCAGAACCTGCCCTTGTAGTAACCAAAACCACAGCACAAGGGCAAACCAGGGAACGGATCCGAAACAATTGCGAGGAATACTGGGATAGCCTCAGTAGAAATTTTCTTGAAAAAGGCTTCATAGGGGCCCATTAAAAAGAACGAAGGAAGAACTACTCAGAAAAAGTAAAAAAAGACTTCGCATAACAGTAGGGCTGCTAACAGGGCACGATAACCTAAGAGGACACCTACTCAAGATAACTTCAAACAATCGGGACCCAAGTTGCAAAATGTGCAACGAGGGAGAAAAAACAGTTTATCATATCCTGTGTGGATCTGAAGCGTTGAATTACAAAAGACAGGCATCATTTGGGCAACCGAAAATGAGCCCACAGGAATATATCAACCAACCAGTCTCGGGGTTATACTTGTAGAAGGCATAAGACTAATGGGAGGATTGGTATATAAAAGATAATGGGAGATTAGGCACATAAAGAAAAAGATTTCATTATTAGATAAAAACGTAAGTTTATTTGCATGTCTAGGTTTTATTTGGCTCTTCTAGAACTCTTGGTCTTGTAGACTTCGACAGATGAGCTAAGGATTAAACTAAATGCCTTTATAACGTATTCGAAGTGTAAAATTATCACTTAATTGTAATTGAAAAGTATTTGTAATGTTTAAGGAAATAAATAAGAACAAGAGCAGACACTATATTTCACACACTTAGGACTAATATAACTTTGCAGACAGGTTTTATATATTAATAATCCACAAAAAATGCCTTTTTTGGCCCCTATTGTATGGGGGCCAAAAAACCTTTTATACGTTTACTTTAATAACAATTTTTACAAAATATGAAATTTGTTTTGTTTGTGCAAATCTATTCAGGCAGAACACATTTTGATATAATTTAGCTAATTAGATCAAACTGCATTTACTATTATATAGCATTATGTGTAATCCCCGTTACACACGTAGTCAATTAGATGTTCAAACATGTGTTAATTAAGGCAGAACAGCCCCAAAACTGGATCATATACTTCGAAACCTTACGATAAATAATAGCCTACATTCATGTTCTCCGGGCGATTCTACTATACAGAATATTTACAGGGCTTAATGATATTGTAAATCAAAATGAACATACGTAATAGAATTTTAAAATACGAGTTAATTAAACAATATGAGCAGTGGTGTAGAAATCACACCGCCGAAAGTCGTATAATTTTTAATTGTGGAAACTCGTGCATGCGAGTGATAGACAAAAACACAAAAATCTATTAACAGATAATTTAACACCAACATTCTATCTCTCCTAAGCAACAGTGGCAACATTAAAAATATTTGCTTGCGATTTTTTTTCATATTCAGTCAGCATTTTTAAGAGAAAAACTTTGACTGACATACTAACTGTTTAATCGAAAAATTATTAAATTTTTTTTCTGCCAAGTACCACGATTTTAATAAATCAGACCCCAAAAAACATTTTCTAATAAAAAAAAATTATTTTATAAATTTTTTATATTATATATATATTATTATATTTTTAAAATTTATATATATATAATATATTATTTAATTATTTTTATTTTTTTTTTTTATTAAAAAAAAATTTAATATATTTTTTATTTTTTGAAATTTTTTTTTATTAAATATTAAATATTATTTTTTATTATTATTATAAAATTTTTTTTTAAAAATTTTTTTTTTTTTTAAATTAAATTTTAAAATATTAAAAACCTAAAAAAATCAGCCTCATTCCCCTTTTTAAAATTTTCATTAAATTTTGCAGACATTACCTTTAACCCACGGTGTTTCAGGAAAATATTTTTTATTGGGGTGACAAAAGTGTGACGTCACGTTTTGGTGTTTTTTAAAAGGAACACTGTGTATTTTTTATATTTAGGTACCCCCTTTGTAGAATCTTTTTTCCTCTAAAATTTTTAACATCGGTTCAGTAATTTCAGAGAAAAAATAATATAAAAAATTTTTTTGACCATTGAATTTAAAATGAATAAAAATCCCAATTTAAAAGCGGCCTTGAATTACTGGGGAATTAAAAAGGAATTCCTTTATTAAATTTTTTAAAAAAATTTTTTTTCAGGCCCCGTTTTTTAGGTCTTGTTGGGCTTTTTTTTCCCAACTTTTGCCAAATTTATGCGTCCAAAAAATCATCAATTTATTGACATTAGAGTTCCCTTATAACGTTAATTATTACCTAGAAATTGGTTAAAGTTACATAAATTAGCCAAAAGTATTAAATATTAAAAATTAGGTTTATTTAACATCTAAAGGTTTTTATTAAATTAATTTAATTCAATTAATAAATAGTAATAATTTACTCGAATTTTTATAATACGTCAAAATAAGATTTTGTAAGTTAAATAAACTCCAATGTCAATAAATTGTTTTTCATAGACACCTATAATTTTTATTCAATGTTATTACTATTAAAATAGATGCCAAAATGAGTTTTCAACGAATAACTCTTAATGTGTTAGGAATTTTGATAGGCTTAAAATAAGAAAAATGTTTTTAAATTCTACATCTAACAACCTAAAAACATACAGGGGCTCATATTTAAAATAAGAAAAATAAAGTGCTTTCAAATTTGAAGAGTTTGACACTAAATTTTGGACACCCTGTACAGTTCGAATTAACCAAACATGATCTAAGCGACTGATATTACGTTACTTAATAATTTCCTTGTTAAATTCTATTAATCAAACACTATTGGTATTTTTATTCATTTTTAAATTCAATGGTGCAAAAAGTTTTTTTTATATATTTTTTTTTTCTCTAAAATTACTAAACCGATGTTGACAAAATTTTGGAGAAAGATAGATGACTACAAGAGGTACCTTAATATATAAAAAATACACAGTGTTCCATTTAAAAAAATGCACCATCGTGACATGTCACACTTTTTTTTGAGACACCCTGTATAACAAAGTATTTTTCTGAAAATGCACCGTGGGTTAAAGGTAACGTGTGCAATATATATATGAAAATTGTACAGTGGATAATAAATGAGCTACATAAAGACGGAGGGTGAGCTTGCAGGACTGTATATATATTAAATATATGCTCTAGTCTTAAAAGATTGCTCTTAATCAACTCTTACATGAGTACAATTGCTTTCGGATAAACAGAATATTTCCTAACCTTTTCCTTGTGCCATTATGCTGGACCTTTCAGAATATAATAGAATACCAACCTTAATATTATAGATCCAAAATTTCTTTAAGGACTGCTGATTTGAGCCTTTTGTTTTCACCTAAAGCCTGTCCAGGTCAATTCGCATTCTAGGTAAGTAGGCAGAAATACGCAACTGATCATGAAGCTTACCCAACTTGAAAGAAATTCGAACTACACTGCTTCCAGGTGATGATTGATGATTGAAAGCAATGAGCTGTTAGGTTTACTGGAGAAAGCATCGATTTGGCATAAGCGTGGCATTATAAACTCACATTCTAAGGTTCTGCGTAGCGATGAATGAAACCTCTGTACTCAAACAATAAAATCCACCAAGAGGGAAAAATGGTTACTACAGATACTATTTTGTCGTAAAGCGTGGCTGCCAAGTATCTTTCTGTTTCATTTACTTGATAGTATATTATGATTAAATTTTACTTAATTTATTCTTAAAATTGCAGCAAATTAAGCTTTACTATTGTATTTTAAACTGTGAATAATATCTGTTATAGTATTACACAGAAAAGTAATGATGTCAAAATACTATTTTGTTTTTGGACAGCTACTAATAAAGGCGCGACAACGTGACAACAGTGCATTTTTCGTAAAGGCGTACTTCGGCCACCTTCGGCTTCACTCGACAGATGACACATTCAATATGGCGTTTTAGTAAAAATGTTTCCTGTTGTTTTTTGGGTTATTTTTGTGACAATTGTTTAAATTTTAGTTTTGTGTAAGTACTTTTAATAAATTAAAATGGTAAGGCAGTGCCAAGTGTGTAAAGTGACTGATATGATTTCGGGATTATCATTTCACAAGTAAGTCCAAACTATGCTTGTACCATTCTATCGCCAATAATAAACACAAAGCATGTTGGCCGCAGCTCTCGATTGCGTTTATAAATGAAATGCTTTCTCTATCTATGATGTCAGCTCATTGATTAAAAGAATGAAGTATCAAACACATTTGCCCCGTGCCGCGTTTAAACACGCACTTTAAAAAAATTGTAAGTTTTTATTCAACAGATGCAGATATTTTCTTCACAAATTGTTTCCAATATGGTTACAGTAATAAAATCTCTACTAGTCTTCCATTTAAGAGTGCATTTACGCTACATCTTAGGGGTCGGGCGAAAGGAAGTGGAGACGGTGGGCGAAAACTAACAAACTCCCACACCACAATTTTCGTATAGCCGCATAAAAAATATTATATTTTATTTAGGTTCTTCCAAATTCGGTGTATCGATGCGATGTTGTTTCCGATTGCAAGCCTACAGGAGATAACGTTTTTCGGTAACTATTTTTTACTTAAATGACATAAATTATTCACCATTTTAGAGGTAAGGAAATAATCTATGCCTCTGCTGTAGCGGATTTTTAAAATATGAGTCGAGTTAAGAGAAAATAGTATCTAAACATAACCGATTTTAGGGTGACTTTCACTTAAGGAAATATTAAAAACTAAATCCAAATTTAAAAAACTATTACAGCAGAAGCCTAGATTTAAGTGATGGCTTTCTTATAGTTATTGAAAATTATCAATAACTTATACCGTTTTTGAGAAAAACATTATGCCCCGAACCCCAAATTGGATCCAATTTTCGCGGCGCGAATGGACTCTTAATTGCGTAATTCATCTTGAAGATTTGTTATGCACAATTTTTCTTTTTTTTCCACCCAACCTATTGTTTTTTTGCATTCTATTGAAGATATTTTTTTTATAGCAGTTAAGCAAAATTAACATAAATTTTATTTAATATTCTTTTACGTAAAAAAATAAAAATATCTTCCTCAAAACACTTTAACGATGCAGATTATTTTATCGAAAATGGAAATCTTTCTGTAAGGGGGATTTTTTTTTATAAACACTAGGTATAGTAAGGTGATCCCTTTCTATGATTAAAATACAATTTTTTAATGCCTAAAGTAAATATAAAAATTAAAAGAATGTTTTAGCTTATTTTTATATCTATCTGTAGCGATCCAATATTTGATTTTGATTAATAAAAGGAACCAATATTTCCCGGGGGTCTTTTATTAGTAGCAAAACTTATTGAATGCTCTGCTGGATAAAAAAGTACCTTTTGTTTTAAAATATCCAACAGTTTTAGAGCTATTTCCCAATATTAAACAAATATGTTTTATCTAAACTGCTCAACAAAAAGATCGTACCATTTAATTTTTAGACCCATTTTTAAACTGCTGTAACTTTTTTAAAAATTAACATTTTTGAATATCTAAAACTAAGTTTAAAACCGCGTTTCTTCTACTTTAAGCTGTATTTTATTTAGTTTTATTAAGATGAATATTGTCATGATGTACAGGGTGATCAATAGAGTGCTGCAAAAAAATAAAAAAATCGAGTGTGTCCCATTTCAGTGGTAATTTTTTTTGGTCGTTATAATATGGGTTGTTACCAAGGTCATATTAATATCTCTATACGTTTATGATAGTTTTTGAATTGAGGACCTCTGGCTTGCGATACACTTCTAAACGTCAAGTTTTGGCAAACAATTCTTTAAAAAGCTATAACTGGAAAATGGTTTGACGGATTTCAATGAGTGTTTCATATTCGGAAAGCTCATTTCATGTAGATTTTTTATGTCCCAAGCACTTTTCGTTAGGTAATAATTTTATGAGTATACGGGGCCAACAAATACCAAAAACGTAGCTGATTTAGAAATCCTAAATATGGAATAAATTATTGTACGCCAAATGGACCATAAGTGTGTTTTGTTTTAAAAATGGCCAAGTTAAAGTTTGTGTCAATATCTCAAAACGATTTCTACCGTTAATCGATTTATGCTGGTTAAGTGCCTGTAAAATTACTCAGCAAAAATGCGTCGTTATTATGGCATTAGGTCTGAATGGTAGAAATTCCAACAAGGTCTGAAACTCTTTTTAGTACATTTCGGTGTCCAAAAACTTACCGCACTTAGTTGATTTTAGCTTAGGTTTGCCATTTTCAAAGAGTCAAATTACCTCTACAAAAAACAAAAAAATGTTTACTTGATACATTAAATTTATCTATAGCAGCGATACGTTTCTATAGCAACGATGGAATAATGTCATTGTCATAAAACAGTTTGTAAGTCAAATAAAACTTTTAGTCTTCTGTAAAGGTAATTTTACTCTTTAAAAATGGCAAAACTAAGCGAAAATGAACTACGAAAAATAGTGCGGTAAGTTTTTAGACAACAAAATGTATTAAAAAGAGTTAAATGCCTAATAATTTTAATCTTAAGCAGATAACGTCAACAAGGCCGTACTATACCGAACATTGCGGAATTTGTGGGCACCTCAATATCTGTTGTTATATGGTCCCTTTGGCGTTCAATAATTTAACCTATATTTAGGATTTCTACATCAGCTACGTTTTTCGTATTTGTTGGCCCCGTATACTCATAAAGTTATAACCTATCGAAAAGTGCTTAGGACATAAAAAATCTACATGAAATGAGCTTTCCGAATATGAAACACTCGTTGAAATTCGTCAATTTATTTTCCAGTTATAGCCTTTTAAAGAATTGATTACCAAAACTTGACGTTTAGAAGTGTATCGCAAGCCAGAGGTCCTCAATTCAAAAACTGGCATAAACGTCTAGAGATATTGATATGACCTTGGTAACAACCCATATTATAACGACCAAAAAAAATTACCACTGAAATGGGACACACTTGATTTTTTTGTTTTTTTGCAGCACTCTATTGATCACCCTGTACATCTTAATATTATTCATCTTACTAAAACTAAATGCAGTACAGCTTAAAGTACAAGAAACGCGATTTTAAACTTCGGTTTAGATATTCAAAAAAGTTAATTTTTAAAAAAGTTACAGCAGTTTGAAAATGAGTCTAAAAATTAAATGGGACGATATTTTTGTTGAGCAGTTTATCTTACAGTATCTGATAAACAACTTATAATTCCCTGCACCTCGAATGAGAATTTTGCCATTTTTTTGATGACAGAAGAAATTAACCCTAAATCAACATGTGATCAGGCATATAAAACTTTATTCATGAAAAGCTTTTAATAAACACGTACCTGTACGTGTCAATTTTAATGTATCTCTTTAGTGAAAGCTGCTTTTATAGTTATAGAGTTTTTACGGTTTAAACCAACAACTTCACAGCATGAAATTAAGTGGAAAATGGCTAGTAATAATTTACACAAAAAACAAACAGAAGGGCAAACTATTAAACCGCCCCCCGTTGTCGGTCTCCACCTGCTTTGACACTTGAGAGAAAATTACCAGCGTACATCGGGCCGTGCCCTTATCGCTACCTTTTAATGCGTACACCACACGCAACAAATCCGGAAAAGGTTTCAAAATTGTTCACTTCATAAAACTTAATGGCCCTTATGTCGGGTTAAATTTACATATTTTTCGGTGCATGTGTGCGACGCGTACGATTTAATTTGGATTTAATTGTCTCTAACATTAGGACTTAACTATATTGATATCTTGTAATATACCTACCCACCTTGTTGAATTGCCTTATTATTTTATGGTGTAATATGGCAGCCCCTGTTTATTACTTTTTTAGATTTATTAACGTCATGCAAGCGAAATTACAAGTATCATATCAATTTGCCATTATGATGTAAAATCAATAATCAAAAAACCTTAAATTAGTATTGTGACTTCTGAAAAAAAAAATAGGATTCTCCTTACTTCGTCTGCAAACACAGAGATACACAAAAAAGGTTTGGTATACTTTTCATAAGACATAAAATATGTTTTCCTAGTATTTGCCTCCGAATCCGGGTCAAAAAGCCGCCATCACGTCATCATGTTTTCCTAACCTCAAAAAACTGGTGAAGCGAAATTAATAAAAACTAAGTAGTAAAAACTGTAATTTTTATTACATTTAACTAACCATTTTTAAGTAAAAGGATCTGGAATCCGAAATCCACGACCGGAATTAAGAACACCTGTACTTTTTCCAACCTCAAAATATGGACTGGAAGTCCCTGTTTTTAAAATGTTCTCGGATCTTGCCCAAATTTCCTATGAGGGATTTCTTGGGTCGCTGATTACGAATTTGAAGTTAGATTCTAAAAATTCAACATGCCGGATCCAAAATGGCGGGCGTTTTTAAATTTAAAACATTTATGATGGCGGATCGACTATGGTAAATAAAATATATAAAATCAATAGATTAGAGAAAAATTTAATTTATGTATTTATTATTCATTCAGTATTTAAAATTGAAAAAGACGGATCCAACATAATATAGAAAGGTTCAATTGCCAATAACACTTTTGAAAATGAACTTATTAAAATCAGTTTTCATTTAATTACGTAGCATATGTTGCTAATTGGACTAAATTATAAAAGACTGATTACCAAAGATGAATATTATAATAAAAACCATAATATAGATACGAAAACGTTAGTTTTCGTATCGATATCTATCTTGCTTTTTTTTCATTGCCCATGAATCAGAATAGAAATGAAAAATGCCTCAATAAGAAAAATGTGCTGTAAAAGTATAAAAAAACTAATCTAAATATTTTTTATAAAGTGTATTGTGGTTAGTATCTATGCAGACAACGGTAAAAAATATTTGTATCTTGAGGTCTAACTAGTATGTTAAATCCGAGATAAAACTTTACTATATGAAATTGTCATAAATATTTGGTCATGTGGAGTCTCGTTTAAGTTAGAGTTTTTTGTCTTATTTTGATATTTTTCGATGGTTTTCTTTACCACTCTCTTACTGTATACGTTCTGTTTAAGATGCCTAGTTATGTTACTTATTTTCTCTTGCAGGGATTCGTTACTGATACATAAAGTCACTGCGGGTTATACAAGCGTTCCCACGCAGTTCTTTGCCATATGGGAAAATTTTTTACTGACAGTCGAAACAAAATCATTTTGATGTAGAAAAGTTCCGCTTATTTAAAAACTAAAAATCCCTACGCAAAAAGTTTAAAAATACCAGCAGTATACAGAGTAGCGACGAAAACAAATTTATCCAAGACTAAAGTACTTTATTTTGCAATATTCAAAGAAAAGTTATTTAAAGAATTATTTAGAATTAATTTTATATCTAATTACGAAATCACAGCCACCTACGAAAAAAGGGTATTTTTATTTTACATTAAAAAATTTTGTCAAAAATTAACAAAGGTAATTATCGGACCTGAAGGTAACTATGCCAATAATAACTGACTAAACACTGACATTATTTCTAGTGTCAGAAGTACAGTTATAAATTCAGTTTATCCATTTATCATTTTGATTTATTATGCCTCCAAAACTAACCACGGAACAGAAGATTGAAATTGTTTTAATTGTGGTGACAACTACAAAACCTTTAGAGAAGCCGCTGAGATTTTCAATGAAAGGCATCCTGAAATATCTGTATCTCATCAAACTGTTGGAACATAATGGCAAAATTTAAAGGTATTGGAAGTGTAGAAAACAGATTCAATAAAAAAATCAAGTTCAGGTCAAAGACGATGAAGATTTTGACTTGCAAATTATCAAGCCGTTGTTGAAAATCCCAAGATTTCCTTGAGAAATATGGAAAAAGTACTTCCTGGAAAATGAAAGACGCTCAGTCTGTAAATCTACTGCGGAAGAGTTCTTAAACAAATCATTTTCATCCCTATAAGCCCATCTTTGTCCACACATTGCATCCTGAGACTTTGATTTTCGGTTTGATTTTTCAGCTTGGTATCAAGGTATGCATGAAGACGACCCGTATCTTTATAGAAAAATAATTTATTCTGACGAAGCTTGTTTTACGTCAAATGGAGTTGTCAGCTCCCAGAACTATCGATGGTGGAGTACAGCTAACCCGCGGTTTGTTATCCAGTGTCGGGATCAGTTTTCTTTAAGACAAATGTGGTGCGGAATTTTAGATAATCAACTGATAGGCCCATTTTCTTCCGGGGTAATATAACGTCGGATGTTTACCTTCATTTTTGGGAAATCAGTTGTCTGACTTTATTAAGGCCTTCCACGTGACATTAGAAATACTTTGTGGTATCAGCATGATGGTGCCATGCCATAGTTCTCGAGCTGTTAACGAGTTTCTTCAGGAAATGTTCCAGGGGCGTTGGATAGGAAGATTTTCAGAAATTCATTGGCCGGCGAGGTCACCGACCTGAACCCACTGGATTACTTCCTTTGGGGATATTTAAAGGAAAAAGTGTATTCTCACCGACCATTTCAAAATATCGATAGCTTAGAAAGGATAATAACCCAGTGTGCTCGAGAAATCCCTCAAGTTGTTTTGAGAAAAGTTGTTCAAAATTCTCAGTTAACAAAAAAATGCATGGAAAAAGAAGGTGTATATTAAAATTTTAATTATACTAATTTTCTTTTGTTATAAGTGATACATCAATTTGTTTTATATTAAAGCTTTTACTTTTTATTCCGTTCTGATTTACTGAAATACAAAATATATATTTTTCGTAGGTGGCTGTGATTTCGTAATTAGATATAAAAATTAATTCTAAATAATTCTTTTAAATAACTTTTCTTTGAATATTCAAAAAAAGGGGGTACTTTAGTCTTGGATAAATTTTACGTTTTTGTCGCTACCTGTATACTGCGGTATTTTTAAACTTTTTGCGTAGGGATTTTTAGTTTTTAAATAAGCAGAACTTTTCTACATCAAAATGATTTTGTTTCGACTGTCAAAAAAATTTTCCCATATGGCAAGAACTCGTGGGACACGCTGTATAGAGTATGAATGACCGCCTGTTCTTTTCGTTAGAGTGATTAGAATTCTGGTGTAAATATTGTGGGTGGGTTTTCTGTATACCGAGGTTTGTATATGTTCAATATTTCGTTTGACTAGAACGTCAAAAAAAGATAGGGCCAAATTTTGCTTCTTCTCCATTGTGAATTTGATACAAGGTCGGAGGCAATTAGATGTTTTTGGAAACCTTTAAGTTCTTTGTCATTACCTGTCTATACAATAAAAGTATCGTCAACATGTCTTAGCCAAACTTTTGGTTTGATTAGTACAGTTTTAATTGAGTGTTCCTCAAACCATTCCACATAAATATTTGCTACCACTGGGGCGAGCGATGAACCCATGGGAAGTCCATCATCCTGCGCGTAGTACTTATCCTTCACCTGAAAGTGGGAACTACGGAGGCAAAGCTTCAGCAACTCAATCACCCCATCCAGCGGTAGGGTGTAGTATTTTATCTTCTTTAAGCTTGGCTGGGATATTGTTTAACGATTCTTCTACTGGTACGTTTGTATACAGACTTTTCATATCAAAACTTACAAAAGTATCGTCTGCTGTATCGTCTGTCTAAGTTTTAATGTGGAAAGTCTGTATTCAAACGTACCAGTAGAAAAATCGTTAAATATTATCCGAGCCAAAGTTAAAGAGGATAAACTATGAGTAATTATGCTATATTTAAAAAAATATAATCAAAGGGGTAAAATACTACTACTAGTAAATCAATTTAAATTTAAAGAGCACAATCGAAAATTGTCTTCGAGAGAAACAGTGTGTATTAAAAAGAAGATAGACTATTAACTTCTTCAAATCAACAGCATCCACACCAATCTGAACCAGAAAATTTTCTGGTTAGTTCTGGTTAGTTTCGTTTATCATTCTTTAAGTAGGTTGTGGTCCATTGTTTTATTATGTTTTTCTCGTAGATAATGTAGCATTAGATAACTTTAATAAAATTGCAAATTTAAATTTACTTTTTTTTTACTTCCTTATAATTATTTAAAATAGGCACAAGAAGGATTCGTAACATATTTTAATAAATTAATCAAATATATTCTTGGGCGAGGATGGGCGGTTTAAAAGTAGGTCAGATTAAGGTTTAAGAAGAGATGGGCGAAATTTAGGTACCGTACTTGTTTCCTCGGGCCAAGATGGGCGACGCCCGAAGAAAGAAGATCGTTTATGTCAAAAAAGACTTGGTGGCAGTACTAAGCTGTGGGGTACCCTAGCCGTAGCTAGAAGAGTGACCATCTACAATAACTGATACACATCGATTAAATATGTTTTTAGAAAACGTTAAAGAATAAATTAACTTGATTTAATTTGTTAAGTAAGTAGCATCAAAAAATTCCGATTCTTGTAGAGGTGCGTGATTTACTAAAAATTTTAAACCTATTAAATTAATAGAAATGTTGTACTTTTATCTTTTTTGGTAAATAGATAGATTTATTTCAATATGTTTCTTTAAATATGTCTGTTTGTATATGATATTTTTCTTAAATACATATAAGTTTTTAAAATCGACAGATAAAAATGTAACAAACATTTCTCAAGACAATTTTCTTGTGAATCTAAATATTTTCTTTGTGTTTTTGTGTAAGGGAAAACAAAAAAGTAGACAAATTATTTTAACATTATCCCTAATTTTAAAAATATGGCGCCCCCATATTTACAATATTTTCAATATTTACATGTGTGTTTAGGCGTATTTGTTTACTTGAATTTAAATATTAAAGGTATTTATTAATATGTGGCAAGTATCGTATACAGCAGTAGAGGTGAAATAATATGGTTTATGAACTTTACTAATCGGTAAATAAATGACGTTTTGTTTTGGGGTTCAAATGACTCGATTAATACAGAAGGTTAGTGTTTGCATAATGTAGACACACAAAAATAAACTTTCTTTTATAAAAAAGACTTTTTTATTTAGGGACAGTCCAGGGAGGCCTAAAGCCTAAGTATTAATGTACCGTGCGTGAGTGGTATATAAAATAATTTTATTCTTTAACTTACCTCTTAATGATCAATAAAAAATTGAAAAGTTGTTTCCCCAAAATGTCATTACTAATACAAAACAGACAGACAGACAAACATAATCAAAACATAAGAAATATGCAAGTATCTGAGATTCGCGCCCATAATTTTTTCCCCATAGCCATGACCGGATTTAAAGGGGGATAGGCTGGGCAAATGCCCGGGGCCTCCACAGCATAAAACAATATTCTACTTATTTAGAAAATTGTTTTAATTTTGTACAAATACATTTTTATATTTAAATATAGACTTTTAATTCCTTGCGCCTTTTACTCTTTTATTTATTGGCAAAAGCTAAAGTCAAATGTTGTTCTGCAGCGATTTTATTTTGATTTCTTAGAGGAACTTAATGTGTTTTCACTTACTTTACCTATAGACACAATTTGTGTTAAAAACCTGCATTTTTAAACTATGGCGACAGTAGCAAAAATGTTGTTGTTCCTAAAAAAATAAATATTACTTCATGGTCATCTAGAAGTGATGCCTTTAAATTACCATTATAAGATTACAATTAAATTAGAGAAATAATATTTACAATTTCAGAAGACAACAAGTAACAATTTAAAACTTGCATCGATGCAAATAGTTTGTATAACAAAATGTGTTTTTTGAAACGGGAATATTTGCAATATTTTGAAATAAAATAGTAGAGAAAAAAACAGTACAAGTAATATGCTTTAAGATCCAAATATTGACCTTAATTAAGAAGTGGCAGCACTTAGATCACTTAAATAATTTATCAAGTCAATACGTGATAACTTTAAAATATATAAATCAATAGGCATGAAGTTAAGCGGAACCAGATTATTCTACTCGTAGAAAACGACAAAGGAGGCTAAAATTTTGAATTTTTACACCATATGGAAAATTTAACTTCCAATGAAATCAAAGCTCACTCACCAAAACTTGTTAAAATCTACAATAGTAATTCAAATGAAAACCTAGCTGTCGATCTTGTACAATTGGTTGAATTTTTTACTGCATTAAAGTAGATATCGGCTTATTAAATATAAACAAAGAACTTTAAATGAACAGGTTGCTAAAAAAATGTAGATGATGCGGTTCTAAACGTGGAGGTAACACTTCGTTTTTATATAGTTCTAATACTAGCTAATTGTAGTAGGAAAAGGTAGTGCTTAAAGTTTAAGTTAATTAAACATAGACCGTTTGAATCATCTCTCTATTGAGCACGATGTTTTAAACGAATGGGATATGTCTGACATAATCCAATTTGCATTAAAAAATCTAGAAAATTGCAAAAACTTTAATAACAGGTTATCTAACTCCATTAAACTTATAATGAAATTGTTTTTTTCCGTCTTTTATTCTATTTTCGTAAGAACTGCACTTTAATTTTTAATTGGTATGATTTTATAAATATATTTGCAAAGTAGATTTCTTTTTTTCATTTTTTGAAAAGTAAGATGTAGGGCCCCCACACGAAATCTGCCCAAGGGCCTCCACAGTCCTAAATCCGGCGCTGCTTATAGCGATAGTAGTAAAAATGCTAAACATGTTTAAAGCCCTTACAAGGTATCTTTTATCTAAGTATGCAGTACCAACTAATAATAAAATTATTGAAGTCATATTGTAAATGTTGGTAGATAAAATTCTTACAAGCAACATTATTTCTATTAGAATTCCGCAAAATCGCTTACAAACACGCTTCGACACTAAACTTTGTCAACTTTTATATGAAAATTATGCAGATTATACACCCGTTTTTATTTGCAAAATGTTTTTAATCATTTTAATGGCTTCTGCTGGAATTAATACTCATTCAAATGTGAGTCGCACATTAAAATCCAGTCAAGAAAGTGTAAAATTTACGAGGGAATAATTTAAATTTTCCAGGAAATTACATTAATTTTTTCTTCTCTTTTGGACATATTTTTTTTTTGCTTCGAACATTCAAAACTGGGCATTTTATGAGCTCGAAATCCATAATCCATTGCAATAATGCAGGATATTAACAAGGCGCAAAAAGAAAAACATGACAGTCGGGAAAAGAGAAGATACATATTTCACCTTTAAACGCACCGCGGCTGTCTTTACCGAATGTATACGCCATTGTTAACAAGATATAAATTTTCTTTAAATGATTTAATATATCTTTTTTTATTTTTTCTTACTTTTGTGTCCTGTACCTATTAGACATAAATTTTATGTGGAAAAGAAGAAAATATGGGAATTGATTATGGTCCTAAACGGCTTTTCTTGGAAAATAAATGAAATTGAAACATAGAGTTAATAAAAGTGTAATGTATGAAAATCATGCATTTATTTCGAAATATCTCGAAAACGGTTCTTACGATGTTTTTTTAAAAACTAATGCAATATAAATCAAAGTTTGGAAAATTAAAAAAAAACCTGAATTTTTTGACAGTTTTGATAAAAATATATTGATTTTCAAGAGTTTACCAGGTCTGTTTGTTATTAGGAAATAGTGTACACTATTTTATTCCTTTCTTAGGTAATGGCTCCTATGGAAGGTATATTTAAAGACTAGGTGGGTCCAAAAAGTGTAAAATAGTGTAAATATTACTGAATAACGAACAGACCTCATGTGTTGTGTAAACAGTCTCCTGCAAAAATAATATTTATAAGCCGTGAGGACCTCTAAGTTTTGGTAAAGCGAATTGATCTTATTTGGAACTGCGCTTTATTTGTGGTCTATTCAAAATACTGCATTACGAATTGAACTAAAATAGAAAAAAAGGTCCCAGTACGGATCTTTTTACTAGTCACGGCCCGGTCAACAATCAATTTTTGTTAAAGAGAGATATTCGACTTCGGCACGAATGGCATGGAAGAGACGAAGATAAAAGATGATCATCCCAATCTCGATTTGACTTGTGGGCGGGCCGGGCTTTACTTACTATAAGGTGATAATTTTGTCTATACGACTGTCGCGAGTTAACCACCTTAATGAAAATATTCCGAAAAAAAAAAAAACCGATTGGGACTAAAAGTCGTGTTTCTTTTTTGTACTCTGTGAATCTCAAAACGTAAAAGTCTGAAAGATTTTTCACAAAATTTAGAGTCAGTTTACATATACGAGAATTCTAGTAAAATTTATGAAGAAAATTATGTTCAAAATTTTCATAAAAGTTTTAATAGGATGTTTGCTAATAGAACAATAATCCCTGTTTATACTCATAAAAAAAATCAGTAAAACTATTGCTAAAATTTACGTGGTACTCATGCGCACAAACGGTAAATTTTGTGGTTCAGCTTAATAACCTGAAAAAGTGAAAAATTTATGAATGGAAAAAAGCTTTTCGTGTTCTTTAAATTATGTCAGGTGTAGGTAGATGCAATAAAGTTGTTACTTTAGGTTATTGCAACATTTGATTGTTTTTTAGTTTTATATTTGTGGATCAAAACGTAAATATAAAAATTAGTTATCTGTCAATCTGTCTAGGTAAATTTTTGTTTTGACATACTCTTGTTGATAGTGGTCCAAAATTAAACAATTAGGTTATCAGTCAATATTGGTCAGAATGGCTTATCCAGACGAAGAAAAACGCGATATTGTCTTATGCTGCGTTGGAAACAATCAACGAGAGGCTTTTACGCGCAGAAGAAATCGGCAGCTTTATCCTGGCAGACTTGTTCCATCAAAATATTAACTAACATTGAAATAAATGCCTTCACAAAATTGACCAGATTGCAGAATGTCTCTGTATTTTTACCTGCGTATACCATGTAAAAAAAAATTTTTTGAATTTTTGAGACGGAATATCTCGAAAAGTAATTGTTCAACTGCCTAAATTTTTATTGAGCCTATTAGAGAAACTTTTAAACAATAAAAAAGTATAGACGGAAACTAGTCATCATAAAAAAAATACGACTTTGCGATTACTCGTTGGTACTTGGCACCACGAAAAAAATTAGGTCATAAAAAACTGTGAGCGATTCCATTTAACGAATTTTTGGTTTAAAAATTCTAAAATTAAAAAAAGGGCCAAAATCTGGGGGCCACTTATAATGAATCGCACCGTACATTAGCTATTCTACTTAAAAAGGGAAGGCATCAGTGATCGACATAAGTTAGTTTTAATAGAGATATAGATTTATGGATAACCATTTATTTACTGTTAATTTCAAATGTTTTATGACAATTTTTTTAAATTAATAAATAATTTAATATTCTGAATTATTAATGTATTATGACTACGAATTTTAAAAGTAAATTAATATCCTATTATTTTACTTAATTAAGATTATGTTCTTAGGCTGAACCGTACTAATGATGATAATTATTCTGCGTCGATTCTTGCGCATCTATTTAATTCATTTTTTTAAATATAGAACATATTTAGTATTTTTATTAGACAATTTAAGTTTTAGAATAATTATTGTTTAAATTTCCTGCACAACAGGGATAATAATTTTAAAAATAATTTTTGTATGTTAAAAGGCTCATATGCCATAAGGAAACAGGATAACATTTTCTCTAAATCAAAATAAAAATATAATTATTTTGAAATTGTTTATTTTGATGTGTACTTTTTTATGCTTTTGTTATTAGCTTTTAAATAAAACAAATATTGGAGGAAATACGTAAAGCAAATAATATACGTTTATATCTCGATGTTACAATCTCGTAGATTGAAGAATTACGAGTTGTGGAACAATACATTTGTCTGCAAATAAAATACCATCTATACACATTATTTGTTTGGTTACAATAAAATCGTGTGCCAAAAGTCAACAAAAATGAAGTGAATATCTTATTGACATTATTGATGCTCTCAACACATGGATTTAATGTACGTTGCGGGTTATAAAGGCTCCCTCTATTTGATAAGCCATTGTCTCGACCACTAGATAATAAAACTATTTTTTTGGTAATCAACATATTATATGAGAGGTTGTTACTCTAAATATGTTCTCTGGAACTAACAAAGAAAAATTAGTAATGTTGTGAATGACAAAATATCATATATTAGAGAATAAAACACATATAACAGATAGTGAAACAAGTTAACTAAAATTAATACGTACAAACATGCGGTAACATTTAAAAAAGACATTCAAAATTATTTTCTCTGAGCATTGCTAAAAGCTAGGCCACTGACCATTGGACAAAAAGCGAGGCGCGAGAAATTTTACCTGCAAAGCATCAGCATAGCATAACAGTTTCTTATAAAAAAATATTTACAATAAGTTATTCCAAAGGGGAAACATACCACACCAAATTTGATGATAAAATTTATATACCAAATTACTTTTTATACTTTTATCTGCGACTTTACACAAGGATATTGCATTAAGGTCTAAATAGTATATACTTGGAATAGCGTTATGTATCTGCGATAGAAATAACCGCAAAGAGTTATTTTAAAAAGTAACCTATATCGGCAAAATGTCCATTAGAAACTGTTTGATGCATATCACAATAATCCGGGTAAAAAATGCAATTTAAGGCTCGCCTGGGGTTTTCGCCTATTGTGCTTCCTGGATTTCACATAAAGAGATCGCACTGTGACTTATTGTGACATCTTAGGACCTGTGTTATCTAGATTGTTGGGTTAAAATAATCACAGAAATTAAATTGTGGATATTGAGCATACCTACTTAGTAAATTTTGCCTATTTCTAACACATCACTTTGTTGCGCGATAAACTATGAGAAAACCTAAAGGCGCGTTTAAACCAAAGTTGACAACTAAAAGTTGACAAAAGATGTTTGTAAAAAACTAAAGGTTGTCCACTAAAAGTTGCTCTTCTCAAATTGGAGCAACAATTTTTTTTCGTAGAAAACTAAAAGTTGGTCCTCTCATATTTAGAGAAACAAGTGGAAAACTTGTTGCCAAAGAATTGCCGCGAAAGGTTTAGGCAGTAGTTCTCCAGTTCTCCACTAGTTTTCTACAAGTTGCTTGCACAAAGCGGGCAGCACAAATCTTCCACTTTTAGTTGTCAACTTTCTTTGATCTGTACCGACACTCCGCGGGAAACCAAAATTTAGTGGGAGATTTGTCTCTCCACAAGTAGAAGACAGAAAAATTTGCTGTATTTTGTAGAAAAAGCAACAAATTGCCGCAACTTGTGGAAAACTTTGGTGTAAACGCGGCTTAACGGACGTCATCGTTCTGATTCTTTATCTCGAAAAAAATACTTTATTTTGTCGTAGTTCACAAATATTTGTATGGGTTTTCCGTAGTAGACATGTGATGAAAACGTTTTTAAAGTAGGATTACCGTTAAATCGAAAGTTTCTATGGCAACAGGCTGATTGCGGACCCAATCATCAGGTAGATAAAAATAATAGCCGGATTCCGGACCAAAAAAAAGGGGTTAGCTTGTAATAAAATTTTCAGGTTATAAATGATTACCTGCTTTGACCCAAATAGGATGGAATTATTGTGATCCGTAATAAATACCATATTGAAAATATTTAGACAGGTTTTAAAGCACTCAGTTCGCCGACATTTACATTTGTTAAATGTATTAATATTTTTTTGGTTAATATATATCAATTATATAAATTATTGAAATTTTGTTAAAAACTTCTACGGAGGGACAATTTAAACATATTAAAAAGCCCTCAGCTCTTGTTGGTTTATGGTTAGTTAAAGCGGCTTTTTATTTTCTTCATTTATATTTTAGATGTGATAAATACTTTGTTGAAAATTATTAAAATTGTGTTAATAACTTCTACGTAGGGATAATTTGGACAAATTCAAAAGCCCTCAGTTCTGGTCGGTCATGGTAAGTTCTGTTTAGTTAAAGCGGCTTTTTATTTTCTCCAATTATATTTCAGACGTGATAAATTCCATATTGAAAATTATTAAAATATTGTTAATAACTTCAAATCACTAAAAGTAAGCACAGTAAACTTTTCCGTTTAGACTTCAATCCAGCCATGGCTTAATCAAATTAAATTTATTCAAAGAATTTTTGTTCCGCAATTCTGCCATACATAAACTGGAAAAAAGTTTATACCTGCCTATTTGGTCCGCAATCCGGCTATGCCCGTTTCTATGTTCCTGATTCCAAAAATATTTTAATTAGTCTATCTTTCTTCTCGACAAGCATTAAAAATTTAAATGTTTATTTTTAAAAAACAAGTAAAAATCTTGTTTTATTTATTTTATCTTCTTTTATTAAAAATACATGAAATTTTATAAACTAGAACACAAAATATTTAAAATAAAATCATAAAAATTGAGTCATAAGAACCTACGTACACATTAACATTGGAACCTTCCCAAGGTGATTATAGAATTCACACAAACTTAGGCCAAAGCGGTGCCAAAAACATTATTTTACAAAATTTCTCGTCTTTTTTTTAGGCTTAAATAGTAATATGTATTTCATAATTTTTACTAATTATTTCCAGAAATAGATTTGCGAAAACTTAGTTAAAATATTAGATCCAATAAATTAAATAAATCGAATGCAATTAGGCTTTTTGCGGAACAGGCAAAAACAAGATAACTTTATTAAGTTCTGGCTATATCCAAACGTAAAAATACGGTTTCAATCATTAATCTTGTTTGTTATCAGAGACGGTCCTTTTTTTGAGACGCATTTCCCTCGTTTTAATGTATTGGAGTATCACATTTAAGACGTGGAACAGGGAAACATTTTTCGACAAGACTGCCTTACCTAACTTAATTAAACTGCTACAAGCTTTCTTCTAAAAATATGTGCTCTTAACTCAAAAAAATACAAATACTTAGTAACAAGAAAAAAGAATAAAACCAGTTTATATACAATATATTTTTAAATTTTTTACTTACGTATGTTTCACAATAAAAAATAAATACTTAGGTTTTCAGCCAAATTGTATGATCAATAATATAATCAAGTTTAGTTATGTGTTGAAAACCCTCCATTTCTTATACACTCATTGACAGGTTAGAGCATTGATTAGATACGGTAGTCTTGGGTTATCTCATTCCACCTTACCTCTAACTCCTGTGACCTAGGATGTGCCACACAGGTTCAATCGGAGAGAGATCAGGTGATCTTGGGGGTCATGGCTGGTGATCCATGAAGTATACGATTACTCTAGCCACACATATGGTCTATTCATGGGAGTAAACCAAATTTTCTTTTGAACTCACTGCTCGGAAGAAGAAACATAATAACAATGCAAGCAAAAATGCGTTTGAATGGCACACATTTTAAAAAGGCTATACCTAAATGATTAATGATGATTACATGTATGTAACTACTTAAATCATATTTTTGTTACGAGAAAACGAGACAGGATTAGCCTAGACGAGATAGAGCGGTCTTTCTTAAGAGAGCCATTTTTTCTCGAGTCCTCAAGACTAGATAAGAGGATGGATTTTTTTGTCTCGTCCTGTTTCGAGGTGTTTTCTTGTTTCGTACACTCGCGTTTCGTACTTAATCAATTTTATGCTTCTCGTTTCGTACACCGACCATTGTGACGACCCAAATAACCAGTCAAATAAATTAGTCTAGTCGAGAAGTGTGTTTCCTGCGAAAAATAGTTAGAAGGCTTTGACAAATATGAGCGATAGCTCATTCGTCGCGAAATGCAAATCTAAGAACGGCGTTTTGAGGTTCTTTCTGCCAATAAAAATCGCAATTTTTATTAACAAAAACCCTAAGAGATAGCCAAAATTGCAAAAAAGATCCTCGAATAGAAGGAAATTTCCAATAAAAAAGTCCCAACTCCCAGAGTTCTGTGTCCATTCTGTGACCTTCCTGCAACAGTTTTGGTTGCGCGCTCGGCATCAAAACCGAGTACGTCACAGTAAATAATTTTTGGGGTATTATATATATATATATATATATATATATATATATATATATATATATATATATATATATATATATATATATATATATATATATATATATATATATATATATATATATATATATATATATATATATATATATATATATATATATATATATATATATATATATATATATATATATATATATATTATAAAACTTTATTACTTGTTTTTGGGGTTTTTCGGTCATTTTTTAAATAAAAATCAATGTTTAATTGACGTTTCGGTTTATTTAGTTAAACCATCATCAGAATATCTAAAAATATTTTTCTATTATTGTATTTAATTAACATGATGAATTTTAAGAAAAGTATGATTGTATATAATTTGTAAAGTAAACACTTACAAATTTAACAAAAACTTGTATTCCGAATCACATTGAATATATACTCTCTCTTGGACCAAAATTTTCTTTTAATAACAACATACAATCAAACTTTTTCGAAAACACAATTGCAAATATCGAATGTGGCATTGAATCCCTAAATCAAAATGAAAAGGAATTAATTCGAAATAAAATCACAAACATATTAACAAATTATAAAAATAAAATAAAAAACTCTAGTAAAACATTAAAAAATCAATTAAATTTTTTTTTAAAAGAAACCAAACAATTCTTAAGTAAAAATCAAAATTTATACATTCTTTCTGCAGACAAAAGTAACAAAACAGTTATAATGGATAGAGAAGACTATAATAAAAAGATGTTAGATTTGTTAAATGACAGCCAAACTTATAAAAAAGAATCATCAGACCTAACTAATAAAATACAAACCAAAATTAATACAATAGTTAACAATTGGTTAAAAAAGAAATATATAGAAAAAACAATAAAAAATAAACTAATCTCTCATAATGGCCACCCTCCATATATATATGGATTACCTAAATTACACAAAAATAATATACCCTTACGACCAATTGTTAGTACCGTCGGCTCAGCTACCTATAATCTTTCTAAGTATCTATCAGACATACTTGCAAACATTCTCGGAAAAACTCAATATCACATAAAAGATTCCTGGGATTTTCATAATTTTATAAAAAATCAGGTATTGTCACCTGAAAATCATATATTGGTTTCTTTTGACGTAGTATCTTTATACATAAATATCCCCATAGACCTAGCAATTAACACCATTATAAAAAAATGGGATGAAATAAAAATAACACAACAATACCAAAAAATGAATTCATTGAAGCAACAAAACTATGTTTGTCATCAACATTTTTTCAATATCAAAAAATTTTATTCACAAATATATGGCGTCGCAATGGGCTCCCCAATTTCGGCCACCATTGCAAATCTTGTAATGGAGAATTTGGAAACAAACATCATTAAATCCCTAAATTATAAGCCACATTTCTTCAAACGTTTTGTTGATGATTGCATTCTTTGTATTCCACAAAATAAACTTCAATATACATTAAATAAATTTAACTCTTTTCATCCTAAAATACAGTTCACACATGAAACAGAAAACAATAAATCAATAAATTTTTTAGATCTTACTATACATTACCAGGATAATGGAAAATAAAAACAAATTGGTTTACAAAACAGGTATGGTCTGGTAGATATTTAAATTTTAATTCAAAATGTCCAATTAAGTATAAAAGAAGTGTAGTAAATTCATTGGTTGACAGAGCTGTAAAGTTATCCAGTGGAAATCATAGACCAAACAATTTGAAAAAAAGTTCGGGAAATACTAAAAAATAATAACTATCCAACTAAATTTACTGAACCGATCATTAAAGCACGAATAAATAAAATTTACAATTCTAACAAAGACAATGAAAATACATCTGAAAATAAAAAATATATTTCCCTTCCATACGTCCCTAATATAACACAAAAAATTAAACATGTTCTTAAACCTTATAAAATACAAATTGCAGAAAAACCTAACAATAATTCTAAAAATCTATTTACAAAACTTAAACCTACAATCGAAAACCCTAATCAAACAAATTTAATATACAAAATCGACTGCCGTGATTGCACAAAAACATATATTGGCCAAACAAGACAATACTTAAAAAACAGAGTTAAAGAACATCAAAAAAGCATAAGATATCCTAACAGTAACCACACAGCCCTGTCAAATCATGCACTTGATAACTTGCATAATTTTGACTTTGACAATGTTAATATTTTGGAATTTGAAAGTAATAATAAAAAAAGGAACATTAAAGAAATGATTCACATTAAAAAACGCAAAATACCGTAAATTTCAGAACAGACACGGAGGGTCTAAGCTCTATTTACAACAATTTATTGTTGCAATAGAAATAATAAAAGGAAAAACCCAGATTTTTGCATTAACCTAGGTAATGCAAATGTTTGCTTCATAGTTTTTAAAAAGATAAAAATTTTAGTATTATATCAACCACTGAACAAGAATGTTAGTAGAATGTTATCTAGTGCTTGTAATTTTTACAATATAGTTGGTAAGTGTTTACTTTACAAATTATATACAATCATACTTTTCTTAAAATTCATCATGTTAATTAAATACAATAATAGAAAAATATTTTTAGATATTCTGATGATGGTTTAACTAAATAAACCGAAACGTCAATTAAACATTGATTTTTTTTTAAAAAAATGACCGAAAAACCCCAAAAAACAAGTAATAAAGTTTAATATTGCAAACGGTCAAGAAAACAAAACCAAATATATATATATATATATATATATATATATATATATATATATATATATATATATATATATATATATATATATATATATATATATATATATATATATATATATATATATATATATATATATATATATATATATATATATATATATATATATATATATATATATATATATATATATATATATAAATATGTTATTTAGAACACAAGATCACGCCATAAAAGTTTTAAGAAATTTAATGCATTTTTTATAATAACTTTATAACTTTAACAATATTACTCTGATTTTTCGTTTTTTGTCAAAGTCATCAAATTATTATAAACAAGGGATAAACATTTTTTAAAATTTTATGGCATTATCTTGGTAAGTATGTATATAAAAAGGGCTTTACGAAGCAAAAACTTTAAACGACAATTATTTAGGCATTTTTTTTTAATGTACAATGAGGACGAAAGTTCGAAACAATTTTGTTAATTAACAATTGCCTAACTTGTTGGAAAACTAACTTTAAGTTAAATTCTCAACGAGAAGAAATTCTTTGAAGTGTTCTGCATAAACCACAGTTTTTTAAAATTTTTCAATTAATATTTAATACTCTAAAAAAAATATTTAGTGTTACGTACTCGGTTTTGACGCCGAGCGCACAACCAAAAATGTCGCACAGAGGCCCATTTATAGCGTTAAATTAAAAATAAATAAGGGAGATAGAACTCCGGGAGTTCTCCGGGATTTTTTTATCGGAAATTTTCTCACCTTTAAGGATATTTTTTGCAATTTCCGCTATCTCTTATGGTTTTTTGGTTATGAACAAAAATCGAAATTGCTTTTTTTATTTCGTTTTTTGTTAATTACAATTGCCATTTTTATTGGCACAAGAAATCCTCAAAACGCCTTTCTTCGATTTGCATTCCGCGTCGAATGAGCTATCGCTCATATTTTTCGAATCCTTCTAACTATTTTTCGCTCTTCTCGACTAGACTAATTTGACTGGTTATTTGGGTCGTCACAATGGTCGGTGTACGAGAAGCATAAAATAGATTAAATAATTCAGTGTACGAAACGATAATATTTCAGGTAAATTTCTGAAGTGTACGAAACGCGACTGTACGAAACAATAATAAATCGAGGCAACACTACCCAATTTAATCTTTTTTTAGAGTTTCCGAGATCTTAGTGCTAAGGCTTGAAGGTACATCCTGTACAGACCTATGGTGAAAAGTAATTTAAAATTATTTAGTGCTTTTTTATGTTTAGGACAGCCTAAGATTAACACTAACTGCTTCCATCGTTGCTTAACTTCGCTAATCTGTTGAAAGCGGTGTTTTAACGAGGCAAAGGAACAATTTCTTTACCAACAAGGCAAAACCACCTATTTCATGGTCACAAATAGTTTCCTCAAAAAATATATTATTTGATTGTGACGGTATACCAATGACATATGCATGTGCAGTGGGTAACCGAAAATAGAATTAAAAGCAATTGAAAACCGTATTTAAAATTATTAAAAGGACGATAAAAACGAATTTGATCCGGTACAATGGATTGCTGTGTAAAAAGAAGCCGTCGATTTGATTTAACAGTAAATTTAATTGCGTAAAACACAATAATGCTTCTGGTTGTAACATAAGGGTAAACTTAACCGACATTCAGGACGGTATTTATATATTTTTTGAATAATATACTGATTGCGCTGGAGTTGTTGACACGGATATTTTAAAATTTTATTTATTTCACCAGAACACCCTTGTGCCATATACCCATATAAGCTGAATCAAAAGTTAAAATTTTGATAATCCTAGGAGGAGACACTACACAAAGCAGATACACTGTCATATTATATTAACACTTATAAAATTCTGCAAGAAGGCCATAGATATCTATTATGGCAGTCCATGAATAGGCAGTACCCATTTCTAAACCTTTACGTAAGTAGATTGACAAAATGTCATAGGTACCAGAAGACGTAGGACATCAGGGTAATCAAAATAACAATTAGTAAGGTCGACATGGATTGAAACGCTCTTCAAAGTATAGCTCATAACAACAATGTATAAGACACTAGTTGAAATTTTTGCGGTAAAGAGACTGGATTAAACCCAGAATTCGAGTTAAAAAAAAAGTAAACATTTGGAAAAGTTGTATTCAAAATGTGGTAAATGTAGTTCTGAAAGATCTGTAAGCTTCTGGAGCAATATATAATTCAATACGTAGAAATACGCAACTGGTCACGTATTTTACCTGGTGCGAGATAAGTTCGAATCTCACGAAATTCAGTGGTGAGTACTTTTTTTAAAAACACAACAAAAACACCTGTAAAACACGGCTTTTCTTTAGATCGGCGAAGGTAAGCAAAGTCGTGGTTAGTAAGTGATGAGCGACCATAGACGAAGGCCGCGTGCTGTTGTGTTTGGTTTGGATTCCAAGATAAAGTGTAGAACTT
Organism: Listronotus oregonensis; assembly: GCA_019359885.1. NCBI lineage: Eukaryota > Metazoa > Arthropoda > Insecta > Coleoptera > Curculionidae > Listronotus > Listronotus oregonensis. Next base: position 84,722 of record JAHBCN010001512.1, read on the forward strand.
GTTTCGATTTTTTTTATCTTTGGACGGTCCACAAAGGCTTAAAGCCAAAGTACTTATGTACTGTGAGTGTCTGTTGCTCTATTGGGAGCTGCTAGAAAAGGAATATATTCCTCGGAGCAGTAGCCGTGAAAATATCTGAAAAAGAGCAACAAATCGCCTACAGCTCGTTGATAGGCAAGAGAATGAAGCTTTTTTATAAGAATGGAATTATTAAAAGGCGAACGGCTCTTTTTTGGATGAAGTCAAGAATGCTAAGAGTTGTGAAAGACGCCATTCCCTAGACATGGGAAAAATATTCCAGAGAAGGTCTTATTTGGGATACATACAAAGTATAGAGATTAAAAGAGGTAAATACTTTTTGCCCCAAAAAAATAATTCGAGCTTTTTTAAAGCTACTGTGACTATTGGTATAGTATGTGCCAATTAAGATCGTTTTTAACGGAATACCCAGAAGGATAAATAAATGGCTATTATTCTGCAGAACTTGGCCGCTTATAAGTAAAGGATGAGAATTGATAGACTTTTTTCGCGACAACGGACCTTTTTAAGGAATTGAACATAACAAGAGTTTTGGTACCCTAATCTAAAATAAGTGAAAGGTCCTTGGAAAGAGATATCTGCATTACCCTACGTTACCTTTCCAAATTCAGCTTAGTGACTGGCTTGAGAAACTGAAAAGCAGAATGAAGGGTACAATCATCAACACGATGATATTACCTAGGTGTTAATGGAGACTCGTTAAGAGGTAGTAGTTATTCATATATTGTCCGTGGTGGCACTACTATACTATCTAAAAGGTGCCGTAAAAGGAAATATCTGGGTTAGTATTTAGGCGCCCTACAAGCCTTCGCGCAGTTTCCTAAAGATAAAAAATATAAATCTTAACAAAATACGCAAAATTTAATTTGAGTAATAAAATGTTATTTTTACGATATATTAGATAGTTTAGATAAATTACTTTTTTTATGAGCTCGGCCGGATCTGATAAGATAAGTACAACTGGCACTTTTTATTACAAGTGTCACCCCACACTATACGGATGCTATTGAATCGGATTGTCGCATTCGAAAATCTTAGGGTGCCGCTATGTTTAATTCTATTTAGGGGTTGAGGTGGTAAATTTGGGGAAGATGTATCATCCAATATTAAAGATATAATAAAAAACGATCAAATTCTCGGCCATTGCCGGTGCTTACGCGAGTGGTTAATTTCTCTACATTTTTTATTTGGATGCCTTTCTATGGGATTTGATGACAAATTTATTGATCCCTTACATGGTTCATTTAGTTTGTAAGTTATATTTAAAGAGTTAGTGAATTGGTATAAGTCTCTTTGTTATTTTAAAACCGGTAGTAAATAAAATTTTTTACTCCATTGATAAGTTTTATTTATATTAGATATACAAATTGCATTTACTTGCAGTACTAATTCCTAATTGACAACTTGACATACAAAAAATTATACAACCTAATTATGTAATATAAGGCCCAAAAGAGGGAAAAAATTATCATGAATAAAATATTATTAAATTAAATTAGGCACTAGTTATTTTTGATTTAAACTGATAAAACAGGATTTGTAAAATAACAATTTTTAGAGGTTTCTATTGTATTTTGATACTCTGAAATCACATTTTTAAACAGCATTTTTCACCCATGATATTCTGTAAGATGCAAATATAGAATTTAGAATATGCAAAAATAATTTCAATAAACCACTAATTGATCCCAAAACGAATCACTTTTATCTTTTTATAATAAATTGTATTATATGCCAAATTAAACTGAAATAGGAGATTGGAAAGCATTTAAATCATTTGTTACAGATTTTCTTGAAAATAAAAGCCATACTGGATGCTTATAAAAAATGTGATATAACACGTTCTTTTATAAATAATTCACTTTGTAAATGATGAACATCCAAAACAACATTTTGAGGTACATTTAGATTATTAATAAAATATATCTATCGTTATGTTTGAGTAAAAAACAAAATCTTTAGCAAAATAACTATGGGCGATGGAAAAAAATCTAAGGTCATTTTTGGCTTTTCGGCATAATAACCACCACATTTTATTCAGGTTACAAAAAAAACATTTTATGTTTCAGTAAGTTTTTAACAAATCTTCTATAAACACACTGTGCTTATAGAAGATTTGAATTAAAGGTTCTTTTTAAGTTCACTGTGCTTATTGATTTTTTAAATATAGAAAAAATTCTACCAGATCCACCGACCTCTTGCTCAATTACATGTTTTAATTCTTTATTTTATTGACACTTTTTTTGTAAAAATATCAATGGCCATTAATTTTTTTAAAATAACATTCTTTTGTACCACGCCAGTTTAAAATTGTCCTAAACTGCGCCACTAGTCTACTGTACTTCAGTAAGGGTCCTAACTGTACCAAGTTTCATTTAAATCGAAAATCCTGAATTCAAAAAAAGGAAGAAATCTCAAGTTTAAAAATTTTTCTTTTACTATTTCCTAAAAATTGGACATTTTTAAAGCTATGTAACATTTTTGTCCTATTTTAGCGATGTCTCATGTTTTTTAAAACAGCCTGTATAAGGTCGATGCGGAACATTTTGTTGCTATTTTGCATGATAGATTATTCATTGGTTTAATTCATTTAAACTTCCATAGCTTTAACAGGTAAATCGATAAAACACTTAACAGAATGTTTTTGCAGTGATTACATTTGCACCAATAATAAAAAAAGTTGCTTGAGACTTTTAAAATTAATTATTGTAAAAGCAAGCAAACGAAACTGAAAATTATTCTGGCTAGTATTGTCACGAAATAAAATAAACGATATATAAGTTTAAAATGATAAGTGATTGGTTTTGGTCTTTATAATTTCATACCACTCCAAGATGGATTAAAAAAATCTTCCCGCAGCAAAATGCTTTCAAGTGTTATTAACAAATAGCCCAATAGGCACTTTAAACAAGACAATACTCTTTACGCATCACGATGCCGGCTTTTTAAAACCCTATGTCATGTCCTAATGTGCTTTTACCCCTATTTACTTGAGTGCACTTCGCTAGTGTTCTATGACACCTCAGAAAATAAATTCCCATACGAGATATTTCTACCTCTCTTAAAGACTCGTAAATATGTTTAACACCATATTAATTTTAAAGGACCCATCTTTTTGTCAAGGTACCTTTCTTTTTTCACTTGCTTAGTTACCCCTTTTTCTACCGCATATGATGACAAAATGACCAATGAATTTTTTCGGTATTAATCTTGACATTAGAAACTCGTTTATTATATTGTGCACAAGTTTCAAATCATTTTACGAACCCTAATATTTTCTTAGGTACATACGTATCTACCTAACTGAAATCTTTACCTTTTTTAAAGCATTGTAAAAATATTGACGGTAAAATTTTAACGCTCAATTAGGTTTTTAGTTAAATAGATTTTCTATTACATTACACTTTGAGGTTTTTGCTTTACCACTTAGAAAAGAACTTATGATAGAATTTTATTTAAAAGAGTATTTAAGCGATAGTCTGCTCTATTTAGTAACAAATCGATTTTTTTTCATTGGTGTTCTTTGTCATATCCATTGGCGTAGACAGGAAGGGGCAGCGGTGGGTAGCCGCACTCAGAATGTTTGGTGCCTTCCCCAGAAAAAAGATGCCAATGAAAATAATAATATGAAATAGATATTGCGGTAATAAATCAACCAAAATATTTTTTAGTTTAATTTTACATTTAACGTTATTAAGACCACCAAGCATTCATTCGTGTTTGCTTGTTATCAACACACGTTTGAAAGATTAAAAATCACTATTTACTACAGATTACGCCAACCAGATGTGCAACTCTTAATTAATTTCCATAACCAAGTTTTAGGCTCCTGACAAGCTCTTCCAGTTTTAATTTTTTGGCCGTGGGAAAGATTTAAATTTGACCAAGCAGTACAATCATTTAGGATTGATTCTCCAAAGTTTCGTTAATCCATAATTATGAAGAATAAAACTGCAAGATAGCGTCCGCAAATCGCGACTGCGACCTTTGATCACAATGTTCACAGTTACGTTTATTGTAAATGGGGAACGCCGCGAAGCGCGAAGGTCAAGCCGCGAAACCAGCCACACTCGCGCTTCACGACATTCGCGAGCTTTCGCGCCGCAAATGTAAAGCTGAGGAAAATTGAAACCAAGCACTTGTTTAATTAATCAAAGTAGTTACTAATTATTATGATTATAAATAAAACTTAAGCGGCGAGGTAAAATGTTCTCTGTTATTTCTGTATGTTATCTTTGAGATTTTTTTAAATAAATAACGTATCATTTTAATAAAGCGTTCATTAACCTTTTTTCTGCAATTCCCTGAGATTAAAAAAATCGATATTTTTTGACACTTTTTCCACTTTTTGTGTTTTTATCCTTATAAATCCTTATAAATCTCATCATTTTTTGGGTCATAGCAGTAAAATAGTTATTTACGATGTAAGTGTTATCAAAATTTATATTACGATAATAATATGTTAAAATGATAACACAACGGGTGTGGTAATACAACAAGAATATGATTCATTTTATCGACTGTATATTAGAAAATAAAAAAGTAATGATCGCGTTAAGCATGTGTCAAATGACTTGACCAAAAGCTGTACTTGTTTTCAATAAATACAAATATCAGTTCTTGCTGGTCTTTTCGTTTACTCTTACATTACAGCATAGTTCAATAAACCATTTGTTGACCTACGATTTTTTTATGTAGACTTAAATGTAAGTTTAACAAATAAAAACAAATGTAACACGAAGTAAAATAGTAATAAAGAGTGTTACTTTTATACTTAACAGGTTTTTCCTTATTATTATGTATTGATATCTGGTAAACCCTTTTCTATATCACGAAATTTTACAGTAAGCAATAACCTCTGATAAATATGTTTTATGACACCACTGATTGATTCGTTTCAAGACAATAAAAATCACATTTTTTTACACGAACCATTTACAACTCTCAACAAATATTAATTAACTTACTTTAAAGGATTTGTAAAAATTGATCTCATCATTTGACGATAGATTAAGTTTTATTAGGCATTTAAATTTGGGTAAATCTGTTTTGGGTTTCAGTTCCTTTTTTATTAAGTTAGAGAAATAATCGCATCACCTCTAATGGCAAATGCGAAAGTGACTAAAACCAGTGCATGCAAAGAAAAGCTTTGGCGACAATTTGTTCTATTCAGTTAGGCACCCGACTGAGTGGAACTAACGAGCTTCTAAGCCGTGACAAAATACACTCTCGCAAAAAAATTGAATTTATATAAAGATCAAAATATTTAATAATATAAAGGAAAAAAATACAACTTGAAGACAAATTAAGGTATGAAGATTTTCACAGATGCTTAGACCTTTAGTACACCTGGGTTAAATGTAAGACCAATTTGCACAAACCTACAATAAGACTACCTAAAAAGAGCTACAGGTATCTACGCAAACCATGAATACTTAAAAAAAGTTAAAATCGATCGTAATATGATCCTACACATTTTTTTCTCACACTCTTGTTCGCACGGCCAAACGGCAAGGCTGCCTCTAGTAGGTAAATGCTCGAAGAGTTAGACCATCATTGATTTCATTCTAACAAATCCGCACAAACACTGATCTTAGACACAGAGCTTCAGATAGATAGAAATCAGGTGGTCATGTCACAGTCATGTTCCCTGTCGCGAAAAAAGTCTGCAAATGCTCATCCCTTACATATGAGCGGCCAAGTTCTGCAGAACAAAGAGTCGTTTAATCTTGTCGGCGTTACTTTTGAGAATAACCTCAACTGGCACAAACACATTTTATCCATAGCTTCGGCAGCTTCAAAAAAGATTGGATTTCTGTTCCGAGCCGGAAAATATTTCTCTTCTTCCAATTTGTATACTCTGTATGTATCCCAAATCAGACCCTCTTTAGAATATTGTTCTCATGTCTGGGGAATGGCGTCCCCTACAATACTTAGCATTCTGGACTCCATTCAAAGAAGAGCCGTTCGTCTTATTAATGATCCAACGCTCACAGAAAGGCTTCCTCTTCTTGCCCACCGTCGAGCTGTAGGGGATCTGTCGCTCTTCTATAGGTATTTTCACGGCTTCTGCTCAGAGGAGTTGGCCAGTATAATTCCTTCTCTGGCAGCTCCCAACAGAGCAACACGTAGTGCAACTTTTATGCATCCTTTTTACAGTTCAGTTAGAGAGACCCCGAACTTCCCGCTTTCTTCGTTCCTTCTTCCCTAGAGTGTCAAGACTATGGAACCTGCTGCCCGCAGAAGTTTTTCCTTCTCCTCCCAATCTCCAAAAATTTAAGTCCCGTGTGAACAAACTCCCTCTCACCACACTGAAAACACCCACGGTACGTTAGTACTTAGGCATCAGCCTTCGTGGACTGTCCCAAGATAAAAAAAAAAGTGGTGCTAAGTCCGGATTATAAGGATGTAGAAAAACATCCAAATGTTTTTTTTTGTTTTGAGAAAATTTCTAGTTAATGGGGCAGTATAGTCTCAGACGGTAACTTTTGAAATAATAAAGTCAGAATACTAAGGGACAACGGTACGTCGTTCTCTTAAAAAATAGATCAAATTGGTCTAAATAGACGTGTGACTTTACCGGTTGAATTCACAACCTTTGCCTTTTTCGGTTTGGGGAGTTCAATTTTGGCATAACCTGGGTAAACCAGGTTTCGTCACAGGTAAATAAGAAATTTAAAAATGCATCACTTCCATTTAAGTATCGCCTGAGAAGCTCAATAGAGGCTTCAACACGTTGCCGTTTTGATTCCATATAGTCTGCAATCTGAGTACTTATCTTTTCCTCGACGCTGTTACCACTACTTAGCCATTTTATGACATTTTAAGGACAGAAATTGTGCTATTGGGAAGAATAAAGTCGATTAGCAGGTCAATGTTGATTTGTGAACGTCTTACCGGCCGCAAATTTTCGACAGTACCATTGTCTGATCTATACAAAGTAAGAAACATAAAAAATATGTATCATGTCTATTTACTTTTAAATGTTTAAATAAATAAAACAAGAAGTGATATAAAAAGGCCTTTACAGATATCTTAAGTTGAGTAGTGTATATATATAAAGTTAAAAGCAGAGTAAAGAAGAGATCAACAAACAAAATTCGAAAAACGAGCGAAATAAACTTATGGTTTATGTGGGTGCCGGAATGGCGAACTCCCATTATAACTAATGCTTGGTGAATTGTTGATATTAACCCCAGCAACGTCTTGACTTCGCTCTTTTGCAGCCTTGTCTTATTGTTATGACTCCGGCTCTTTATGCGACAATCTCGAATAAATGGTTCGTTTTCGAGGAAATAGAACTAAAAGGGCGTTAGTTTGTAACTAGTTTGTTTTTGTTAGGCAGACTTTTAAAATAAAATTAACTCTTTTAACAAAAAAACATTTTTTTTAACCAGCAAACCTAAATTAAATTATGAAAATTGCCAAAATTAAACTTTTTAAACTGTTGATCTTTTTATAACCGAAATAGTTTTTTTTATATTTTGACTTCGATTGCACAAGGCATGTCTATGGCATTAACCGCCCTCTCTCCCCCCTCCCCAGGGCGTAGTACAAGCACCAACTCCATTTCTTCTTCACATTAACGATCTTCTCTCATTCGCGATCAATCTCATCCATAGTGTTGCTGACGATAGTATCCTCACTCCAATATTTAGTTTTGGCAAGCAAAGCCAGTCTCTAAGGTTGATTTAAAAATTCAGCGCAGGACAATAAAGATATCTTTTTTACAGGATCTTAAATTAATATTGGATCGGGGCGAGAAAAATGTAGTCCTGTTTTATACTTATAACATAATTATGATCGCTGTCGCGAAAAAAATCTGTTATTACCTATTATTTGTTTGTGGGCGGTCAAGTTCTGCAGAAAAAAGAGTCATTTAACCTTATGTGCGTTACTTTTACAAATAACCTTAATTGGCACAAACACATTATACTCATAGCCCCAGCGGTTTCAAAGAAGATCGGATTCCTCTTTCGAGCCAAAAAGTGTTTCTTCCCTTCTAATCCATATAATCTATATATATCCAAGATCAGACACCCCTGACGGCTTATTTTCCTTAAAATTACCCAAAATAACAGCTCCTCTAGCAAATAAGGTAACAGGAAATGCTACTTTTATACATTTCTTTACAGTCCATCTGAAAAAGCCCGGTACTTTCCACTTTATTTATTCCTTATCCCCCCCAAGGTTTTTTCTTCCCCTCCAAACATTTAAATTTTTAAGTCCCGTGTTAATAGGCCTTGTAAAAAATTAGCAATAAAACAAGTAATAAGCAATCTTTTTTATAACAAATTAAACATAATAAAATAACAATACAAATATTTTAATTAAAATATATAACGTTATCTATAAGGGAAGGGACTGAAAAACGTTGTTGATATGGAGTATGCCGCATTGATACGCGTAGTAAATCCTTTCAGGAAAATTTAAATTATTTTATTCGTTTTTAAAGCCTTGTTCTAAATATCGCCGAAAAGTCATTAAAATAAATAATCAAAAGCACTTAAAAATGTGTCCCAAATGTGCTAAATGCGATTTGTGGGTAAAGAAGGGTAAACAAGGTGATGGTCGATTCCAAGGAATTGATAATGTTAATAAAAGCACATACATTTGTTCACTTTATTTTGAAGAAGTATGTGGTCCAACAACGTAATATCCAGACACCATCAGTTGTGAAAAAAAGAAAAGTTGTGATTAGGTAATATATTTAATTAATTATAAATATAATAGCTCGCGCCATAACCTCAAATAATACAATGTGTCATAGGTAAAAGTTACTAGAACCTCGCTAAAAACACAGAAATAGGAATTATTTTTTCTTTATTGTAATAACTTTTACTTTATACCATGACAAGTAGAATACAGTTCTACTTCACATTTAAATTATTATTATCCTAACCTCTCAACTAGTTCGACTTTACTTCCTCCTTAAGGACGACCATGGCACTTCAACCATCGTCGTAACTGAACACACTAGTGGGCCTCTACGGTGGGATGCACTAATAAAGCACCATCAGCGGACTGTTTCAAGCTGATAAAAAAGCTAAATAATTACTTTTAAAAATACTCTACTTATGTTTACTAGTTTTATTAATTACATTATTTAATTTTGCAAATAATAAATTCAGTTAAAATACTTTACCAATTTACAATTCGTGTTTACATTTTCTCCCTCTAAAGGCATAACTATTAGTGCTCGTTTTTTGTTACACAAAAGCTGCATGTGAAATTATTGCCTCCGCTCCGGTTTAATTATATTTCAATAATGAGTTAATGGAAAATATAAATCGGCCCGGTTGTGTCAAATGGGACGTGCGGTTTGCCATTTCAAAAGGTATTGGCTGGATTCCCATTCTCGATGCAAAAGCAACATCAAATTTATGTACATTATTTGTGTGAATCAAAACACAAATGGTCGCGACGCGGCTAGACAAATGTGTGTCACACAATACATTTACTTTGGCCCCTACTTTTTCGTCTCCCGAAACACTGATGATATTTCAAATTTATATTCGACGTAATGGACTGTACGGCGACAATTTTTAATAATTTTAAAGTGAGCCATGCAATTTTAAATTACAGAAAACATGATTAAATAAAAAATACCTAGTCTGCAATAAATAAAATGAAATAACACAAAAATATATTATGATATGATATGATACGATACGATACGATACGATACGATACGATACGATACGATACGATACGACACGACACGATACGATAAGATACGATACGATTGATATGAGATTTATGATATGATGTAATGAGATGTGATGTGATATGATATGATATGATATGATATGATATGATATGATATGATATGATATGATATGATATGATATGATATGATATGATATGATATGATATGATATGATATGATATGATATGATATGATATGATATGATATGATATGATATGATATGATATGATATTAAAAAATCTCGGCCTCTTAAAGTACCGAGGTCTAAAATTTGAGGTTGTTCTTTTTTGACAAGTAATTTACTAATCTGTCTGTTCTTTTTTCATTAATACAGACAGTTTTTTGATTAATACAGACAGATGAGTAAAAACTTGCGGAGCCAAAAAAGAGTGGAAAAAAATTGTGGACAGAACTTGGTCTAATTTAGGATCTCAATACCCTAAAAGACCTAGTTTTATGGATTCTCTTTTTTAAGTTCAATGAATAAAAATGCTTCTTACATTTTAAATTATAAGACAATTATACACATAGTACTCAGGTTTAATCAGATTACAAATTCTAATATACCTAAAAATATGATATTACCCGCCCCTATTTCATGGCGTTCCGAGTTAAAATGTGCACTTTTAAGAATATTTCCTTAGTTGTGTCCTTAAACCTACTTAATTCTAAATTTGTACTTCCTCGGGATGTGCCTAATAATTTTGATGAGTCAATAAATCAGCCAGTCAGTCAGTAGTACAATGGGCGATTTTCAAAATTTAATATCTTAGAAACCACTAAACATAACTCTCCTATTTTTTGACAGGTTATTAAAATATCTTATGTAAATTTAAATACCAAATCTCATACTTTCTGTTATGATAGGGGGAAAACACACTGAAACCTTTTGTGTAATATACACACTACGTGCGTCAGGTCGGCACTTGGCCTGGCGCATTAATCTGCGCAGAGATGAAAGTGTGAAATATGTCCCAAAGTGTATATATGTCAAACAGGGAAGACCTTTAAGCAAAAAAAATCAGAGCATAGAAAAAGTCTACATAAAAATAAAAAAAGTCCACTTATGTTTTTGACAGAACACAGCCATACCTCAAATGAGAATTACGAGACCTACTTACTTCGCTAATAAAGTTAAAAAAAATATCTTTTGAAAATTAATAAAATTCAAAACAAACTATATATTTATTCTAAACGATAAACTAGAGGTTAATAATAACTTGTCATTATTAAACCTTTTCAGTAAATAATTGTACAAAAACACAGGGTTTACCTATTATATCCTTTAACCATTTTAAGTACTATCTAAAAAAATATAAACTCTCTAAATGTGTATTTCTTAATATTATTATAAATCTCTAGTCTGACGAAGCTATAGTGTTAGCAACTACAAATGTATGTCACACGTGGTGAATGTAAGTGGAGTTTTTTAAATAAAGTGTTTTATTTTAATAAATTCAGTACCATGTGGCGATAAAATCAATTAAATTTTTAAAATATCAGATACCCATTGAAATTGTACGTGCCTGCTTTCTAAGAAACATTTCCGAAAATACGGGCAAATAGGCTGTAGCAAATGACTTTTCGTGGTTTTGTTTTGTGTAATTAGACGGCGACAAAAACAACTGTGTTGTTCTAATTAGTCAGAGCAAATAAATCAAAATTTAAAAACGCCATAAAACTAATTTTAGCTGGGATTCCGAGGGTTCTGTTTCGGGCACGCTTCCATAACATCGTGGAATTCGCCAAAGCAACATTGGGATAATTATAATCAAAGGAGTTATTTGTGAAACGTCATTCCATCGGACGAACCGATAGATTCAATGTCCAGTCCGCCCCTAATTTAATTTAGTAGCCAAGCCACCCATGACTTGCATTTCATTCCTATTGATGATTAACGTATTATGACGTCACCGTACAGGATTTTGGTTTATATTAATTTTCACCTAAAAAGGTCATTATAGAAAGTAAAAAAAAAAACGGTTAATTCACAGATTATACAGTGTCAATCAACGGTCTCGTATTTTGCAAACGACCGAAAGTAAAAATGTTAAAGTTACTGTATAGTGATTTTTGGAAACGCTTATTTATTAATAATCCCGCTAAAAATACTTATGTAAAATAGGGGCCAAGCTCTTATCTAAAACTACCGGCCTCTTAAAGTACTGAGATCTAAAATTAGACAAAATTCTGTTCACAATTTCTTTCACTCTTTTTTTGATTTGGAAAGTTTTTTAATTATATGTCCGTATTATTAAATGTTCTTTTTTCAATAATATAGACAGTTTTTTTTATTATTACAGATAGATCAGTAAAAGACTTGCCAAGTCGAGCCAAGCCGATATTATTGAATAGGAACTTGGTTCTGATTTTTCATAAGTATTTTTGGTGGGATCTCTTCTCTTTTTTTTAATTTAATGAAAGGAAATATTTAGGAGGAATCCCATCTTAATAGTAACTAAATTCCTGCCTTTATTTTAATTTCTAAGACAGGTTCAATTAGATTGCAAACTTGCAACAAATACCCCCTAAATATAAAATATCACCGCTCCTGTTTTAGGGCGCTCCCAGTAAAAATGTACAATTTTTAAAATGTTTTCTTTACTTGTGTCATAGTTTAAAGAATATACAATATATAAGTTGCGTCACTCGTGGCGGCTCTCAAAACGCACTCCTCTTATCCCCGCCTGTCCAATATATTCGTACCAGTCTATGATGTTAAGCCGACTGATACGCAGTGCGCCAGAAATCGTATTGCTGTAACTGTGTGCTTTGGTATATCGTGTCCCTAAAAAGTTGTTGAATATGTCTGGTAATAATATTTGTTCAGTGGATAATTGTGAAAGTAGAATATAAAAGGCGATTTATCGTTCTGAATACCCAAAGGACCATATTAATATAAATCATATAGATTACACTATTTTATTGGTATTTGTATTAAAAATATATTAAACTTTCAAATGTCAAGCTTGGTAAAGTGCTTTGGGATTCACTGAGTTCCACAAATTTGCTAATTATACGCTAAAACAATGTCAGAACCGTATTAGAATTTGTGCTTTTTCACAGATGAGGATTTTTTAAACCCCTTTAGAGGTCGCATTCATACATATGCTAATCCATCTGTAGGTTTACCCAGTAAGCCTGCTAGAGAGGGTAAATTTTAACATTTGCTCTATTGAAAACTTGAGTAAAATTACCTATGCGTACCGTCTAATGTATAATTAGACCATCTTTAAAGTAATGTTCTTATGTCTAAGGAATGACGTCTCCCACAACTCTTAGCATTCTTGATTTTATTTAGGAAAGGGCTATTCCTATTAGAGATTCCATGCTTACAGGAAAGCCTTCTTCTCTCGCCCACCGGCGAGCTGTAGAGAATCTGTCGCTTTTTATGGATATTTTTACGGCTTTAGGCCTAGAACTTCACACTTTGTTAGTTCCTTCATCCGTAGAGTGTCCAGACTATGGAACCTACTACCACCAGAAGTTTTGCCTTCTCCATTAAATCCCCAAGTATTTAGGTCTCGTGTCAATAGACTTCATCTTACCACACTTAAGACACCGATGGTACGTTGGTATTTAGGCCTTCGCCCTTGTGGACTATCTTAAGATAAAGAAAGCTGCAATATTTCATTTTGCACTCCTAATATATAAATAAAAATTGCTGTGCATATCTACACATTTTGCTAGTAACCCATTAATTATCCGTGAAAGAAGTCTGGTCGACCTTTCCAAATGTTTACAATAAATTTCTATATTCCTTTACATTATACACTAGATAGATAGATAAATATTTATTTGTTCATTTGGATTTTTGCTCTTAAAATCGTTCTGAAAGCAGTAATCTGACTTATGAGTACTCGAATTTTTTCGTTTTGTTATGCCCCAGAGAGTGGTGAAGAGCAAATTCAATGTTATCAAGATTTAGTTGGTTAAAAATTGATTTGAATAGCTACAAGTACTTAAAAACAGATAAACCGTCATTTAACAGACAAAAATTTATGACTATTTTTCTAAACAACAGATTTTCAAATTTCCAACGGGGTTTCAAAGAAGACACATATGGCTTTAAGAAAAAATGTACCATCCTGATGTTTTCCTAAAAAAGTCTATTTATTTGGGACTTTGAAAATTCAAACAAATTAAGAATGCGATCAATGGAAAAAAATCAAATATAATATTGGTTTTCAATAATCTATTTTTGTTGTTCTAATGGAAAATATGAAAAAAATAAATGTAACAGCCATAAAAATACTCAAAAAAACAGTTACGATTTTACTTATTATTATTTACATATTAAAATTTACCAGGGGTAGATATCTATGCTGATTTGTAGTTCTTGGTATAATTATTAATAGGTAATAGAGACAAAAAATTTAACATTTATTTACAGTGCCTTTGGTGACCACAAACAAATATTATCAACATTATGCTTATATTATCGTAATAATCATTTAAATAATGAAAAATATACTCCGCGTTTCCCGACAATCCCGATCAGAGGAAACGCTTGAGTAGGTTGGTATCGTTTAGACAAATATCCCCTGAAACTTTTTTTAGTTCGCTATCGGCGGAGGCGCCGCACGGTGTCTTTGAAGCCAAAACATCAAAGGTTTATATGCAAGTGAGCTAACTTATATATTGTATATTTTTTAAACTATGCTTGTGTCCCTAAACCAACTTACCTGCCAAATGTTAAGTTTCTACTCCTTCGGAATGTGCCCCATAATTTTAGTGAGTCAATAAGTTAAAATCGAATATCATAAAAGCCACTCGGTAAAACTTTCTTAATTCTTTTTACAGGTAATAAGAATACTTCTGTGAATACCAAATCTCATGCCTTTATGTGGAACGAAAACGAAGTAATAATAGGGGGTAAAACCGTCTTAAATGTTTCGTGTAATATACAGCGGTTTGCCTGCGGTCAGAACTAAATATCTGCAATGTTGCCAAGTGACACTGTGTTGTTAGTGGTGACGTTGCAGGTTTTATTGTGGGTAGGAGTGTTTTCTATGTTTTTGGTACGTGCAAGGCGTCGTTCCTCCTTTTTAAATTTTGATAGTTTCTCGGATTAGCCTTGCCTTGTGTTGAAAAAAAAACAGATCTAGTAGGCATGTTTCATATGACCAGTCCATGTTCTTCTATATAGTTAAGCAGAAATGCTTCTATTTGTTTGTCCTACGTATCTTTGTTGCCAGGTGCTGCATGAGATACCGTAAACTGGCTGGTTTTTTGATTTTACTTTGTCCTTGGGATATCTAAGAGTATTCCCAATGGTCTTTATGTTTACGCAAAGGTCTTTCTATTCTCTCCGTAGTGCCTTTGATGTATAAAAGTGTGACTGTCAGCTTGTTTCCTGCGGGCTTTTGGTTCTTTGGCTGCACATTTGTTTGTTGATTTACAGCCTTTTTTATCATGTGTGATAGCCATTCTGTCTTAGGGCATTGCCATTGGTTATGTTATAAGGTTCTTTCTCTATGTTGTGTTCGTCACCTTTATTGAACTGAATATCAATATAGTGTCGACTCCTTGTGTTTATAAAGGACCAAGGTGGAGTCGGCATTCAAGTCTCTGTTCGTACAGGTGGGCTTTCTAGATGCAGGCGTCGTAACTTACCAATCCTATTGACGACTATATCCAAGAATGATAGCTAGTTCTCTTTTAATTTCACTGTGAATTAAATCGTTTGGTAAATGGAGTTTAAATGATCTAGGAAGCCACGAAGAACTTCCCTGCCGAAAGACCATACGATGAATATGTCATCTATGTATCTGATCCCATAGCTTTAAAATTAGATAGCTGGTTTTCTGTTTTTTTTTTTTTTTTTTGTTCAAAGTAGACCATAAACAGGTAGGTTATCGTTGGTGCGAGAGAAGATTCCATTGCTGCTTCATGTGTTTGGAGGTAGATTTAAAAATAGAACCTGTATTTTTTGGCAATATCGCGCAAATTAAAGTATGTCCAGTATTTGTGTGAAGTGGGCTTAGTTTATATGTTTTTTTGATATTTTAGGCAAATACAGCTATTAATTCAGCTAGGTACCATAGATAAAATTGAACAATAGATTCAGCTACAAGTATTTTAAACTGCATCAAATTCTACATGTGAAGTTTTTGAAGAAATGAAATAAAAAATATTATTTAACTAGTGTTGTAATTATTAAAAGGTATACAAATGATAAACGGATATACTCCTGTCAAATATCTGATTTATATAAAATTGGAAATAAAGCCAGCAAAGATCATGCTTTTACAGCTCCCGGGGTTACAACCGAATAGCACCCCACAAACTATAAACTTATAAGTCTGCAACTTGTTTAATGGCCATCATTTCGTTTTGTTTTAATTGATCGTCAAAATTTGATTACAGGAAGCTTCTTTATGCTTTGCACTTCTTGTATTTGTCTCTGTCAGGTCTCAGAGCTTTTCAGATTGGTCAAGCTGCGATAACATGGGGAATGAAAATATTGAAAGCTATGATGCCTCATTAAATTCCTTTGTGCCTTATACGCCAGAATATTTGCTCCATTATTGTTTTAACTTTTGGTATTACATGCCAACCAGTAAGGTGTAAATAAAACTTTTTTTTAATAAAATTGCAGCTTTTATTATAAAAAACGTAAGAAGGTACAACTCGACACAATTTTAATACTTTTTAGGCTTGCTATGTTTCCTAATCTTACTATTAATTGTATAATATATTAATAAAATATGCAAAAAGTTATTAATATTATGGGATTAAACAACGCATGATAACATTAATGAATTTTAATAATGTATTTAATTTAGCCAGTAGTTATATTGGCATTGTCGCCGATAGTAATTATTTTTAATACCACCTATTAATGTGTTTATATTCTTTTGTATACTTAAAGACTACTTGGATTAGGCGGTATTTTTGCAAATAATTAGATAGGACCACTTAGGAAATCCAGCATATGTCAATATTTATTAAATAATATTAATAATTAAATTATTAAAAAAAAAACAAGAAAAAAAATGCAAACATACAGGAACATAATGATAAATATTAATTATTAAATAATGCTATTTTAAAGAAACTACACGTAGTCAATTCAAAACGCGGGTCCTTGGTGCCCAATTTCACTGCAAGTGGAGACTACCTTCAGTGTATGTTTTTTTGATCACTGATACCGAATTTCGGGTTCCCGCAGCTCGCAAAATCTGGCATCACCCCTTAAAATGCAAAAATGAAAATCTTATAAAAAAACTTATGAAAATGCTCTTTAGGCACCTAATAATACTTCCAGATTTGGGTCACTGATTTTGAATTTGGGAGTCTTGAAACCCTTGAACCCCGAGAACACCCCTAAAAGAGCAAAAAACACTATTTTTAAAGTTTTTTAAAGAATAATCTAATAAAAAAAATTTTAGAAATTATTTAATATTAATTAAAATTTGTATTTTTTATGACATTATATTAATTTGAGGCAAAATTAAATTTTAGAGTAATTCATTGGGGGTGAAACGACCCCCAATCCCTAAAATATATGTACAATTAAAAAAAATGCAAACAAAAAACTTTTTTTTATTATACCAAAAAATCTGCTTGCAAAAAAGTATCAAAAAGTGTTTTCACCCATTTAACGGGAAAAACTACCCACAAAACGAGATAAAATAAAAAGTGCACAAAAAAATAAATTTCTTACATTTTGCCTTAGATTTTGAATAAAAATCTATTTTTTAATTTAAAAAAATCATCCCATTAACAACTAAAATAAATCTGTTAATCTCCCTTGGAAGGTAAAAAAATATCTAATATAATGTAAATAGAAACGATAAGTTTACAATAATTACTTTTACATTTTTGTACTTTTTACTTTGTTTTTCGAATAACAAGCACCCCTTTAAAAAAGAGGTGCGAGGGGTACTTAAAATCCATTAGGGAAGGGAAATATTTTTTTGGTCTTAAAATGGCTATTTATCCAAAATTTAAGGCAAAAAGCAAAACTTTTTTTTGTTTGCCTATTTTTTAATTGTACGATATTTTAGGGATCATTGGGGGTTATTTCAAATTGCCCGCAAATTTAATTTAGGCTTAAATTAATATAATGTCATGAAAAATAAAAATTTTAAAGAATATTAAATAATTTTTATAAAAAAGATCATTCTTTAAAAAACCTCTAAAAAGGGCGTTTTTTGCCCTTTTAGAGGTGACGCCGGGGTTTAAGGGTTTTGAGATCCCAAAATTCGGAATCAGCGATTCAAAAAAAGGTACCCTGGTATTTTCTAGGTGCGTAAAGAGTATTTTCTTAAGTTTTTTTTATAAGATTTTCGTTAAAAAAAACCTAAAAAGGGGGTGTTTTTTGCATTTTTATGACTGATGCTAGAATTTCCGAGCTACGGGACCCCAAAATTCGAAATCAGCGATCCGAAAAATGTGCCGTGAAGGTAGTCTCCACTAGCAGCATAGTTGGGCACTCAGGACCCGCGGTTTAAATGGACTAAAAGTTAAAAATTACATATCAGAGGCAACCTCTGAACAATAAACACTTAAAAATAACCAAAAATGTCGTCACATAAACAAAAATAGGGTTACTTGTAGTGTTAAGTCGTTCCTATTTTTACATAGTAATTAGTAGGTTATTAAAAACTTAAAAAAAAACACTCACAACAACAAAAATTTTCTAATAAAAATCCCTATATGAATACCGTTAAATTTTATCTTAATAGTTGGAAAATTGGAGCAGAAGGAAAAACTTCTCCGGGTAACAGGTTTCATAATCTGGAGACCCTAGGGATTAAAGAACGAACAAAGTGGCAAGTTCGGGGCCTCTCAAGTTGGACTGTAAAATGATGCGTGAAAGTGGCACTACGGGTTTCTCTGTCGGGAGCAGCCAAAGAAGGAATTATACTGGCCAAATCCTTGAAGCCGTGAAAATAACCTATAAAAGAGCGGCAGGTCCCTACAGCCCGTCGCACAGTGTCGCGTAAGGTAGGGAATGTAGGATAAAAATACTTAAAGTCAATATATGCAAAAAATAAGCCTATGTTTTATCGAAATTCTAAGAAATAAACGTACAATAACATGCAATACAAAAAATTACAAATAAAATTAAAAATACATTATTTTAATACGCTGTTACAGACAAACTTGGACACATAAATTTTTCTATTGTAATTCAGGTTTACTATACCTCAGTGCAGCTGTATATGTGATTCCATAACATACTGACGAATGTGTCATAAAACCTTTACCTTAAATTTTAACAAAAAAAAATCCCCAACTTTTAAAAAATAACACTTATTGCTAACTCAATGCAATTGCTCAATGGATAGTTTTTGTACGAAAAGAATGTCAAAACCAAGTCATATTGTTATCTGAAATAAAGGATAATTGTCAACTATATTAAAACAAAAATAATACAATAAATCAATCAGTCCTAGCAAACATAAAAATTCTCATATTTTATTAGTCACTTAAATCCCCTTCAGTACTATTATCATCGCTTTCTAAGAAAGAAGAAAAGGCACCAGATAAACTTGAACTTTCTTTACCACCTTCTTCAATTATGATGTAATCTTTAATATCATCGTATTTTTTTATTTGATTTTGGGATAGGATGCCTAAAAGAAGATAGTTCTAGGTCTGAGGTTATTATTAAAGCTTTTATTGTATCGCTATTGGTATCTCCAAAGCATCTTCTGAAAGCTGCCTAATAGGTAATTCAAAAAATTTGATTATGTCACAGCCGTTTAATAAAACCTTATGTACGGAACTTGGCATATAGTACCAATCATACAGACTAAGGTATAGAGAAAATGTTTCAGTTGGTAATTCTTGAAATGTTTATTTTTAAACCAGAAACGAGCACCCTTATGATTTTGTCAAACTTTATAATAAGGTCTTCATTGATTCCTGTAATTTCGGCACTTACATCGGGATTACTAAAAATTGTCTGGCCGTGTTTCCTTCATTTGTGGAGTCATATTCTGGCTTTGGCGTATTAATCGTTGGAGCCAGTTTAGTTTTAAAACGGTGTTAAATTGATTTTTTTCGTTCTTCAACTATTTTTTTTTTGTGCATCGCCCTTAACTTGCCATGTTTTAATGAGTAAACGGTAAGAAATGTGGAGCAAACATTCCATTAACCTAATCCAATAATCAAATATTAAAAGCTAACGAGATTATTTCCACTGAAGAAAATAAAAATTATTATGCATGAATACAGTATATCGCAAAAATCAATGTTTAGGGTCATCTAGTAAAAGCTTAATTGTTGTGTAAATACTCCAAATATTTTATTTGGTTTTTTCTCCAATTAAAGTTACAAAATCTTTTAAATATCGGTTAAAGTTTATTCATTTTCTTAAATCATAATTTTAATGATTACCATTTCCATCAAAACAAGAAAAATGATACTTTCATACAATAAAGGAATCGTCTGTCGTAAAGTAATAAAAGTTAAATTATGAGATAACTGAATTGGGTAAAATCTTCACGTTTCCTGTCGAAATGAAGCCATGTATGTGTCCATAAAACAGTGAATCATAGGAAGCAGAAAGAAATAGTATTATAGGCGATAAACTGTTACCGCTGTGGTCATTTAGAAACGAATTAAACGTTTCTGGGGCAATTTTTATTTATGTGCCATTTCGGTGACAGAACGAAGTAGAAAATGTTTTATGTGCTTGCGATCTAAAGTGCTTTTGCCCGGCTAGTTGATAACACAACTGTAAAAATAACTAATAAATAAATATCAACAGCAGTGTCTTTGTTAAATAATCATATCTAGGTAGTAAATTGAATAACCGATATGTTACTGTAAACGATTTTTTTAAAAGGTTTGTTTATTTTCTACGCCAGAATTTATAGCCGCGATAAGGACTTAAATAAATAAAGACATTGTGAACGCGCATTAAACCAGTATGCATCAGTAAATAAAGTTTATTAATAATTATCTTGTTACACAATCGCATAAAACCAATATGCAAGTTCTATTAATCTAAAATTTATTGACTTCAAATTTTCATGAAATGACTGCTTGATTGGCATTTTTGATTTTTACAAGCCACAAGGTTATACAAAATCGTATAAACTATAATAAATACACTTTATTTTTTTAAAAATAACTGCAGATATACGATTCATATTATCGCAAATAAGCTTTCACAAAAAAATTGTAGAAACTCAATATATAATGAATTTAATTATTTTTTTTTTCTTTTGGGCCTTTTGTTTAGCAAAAATGGTAAATACATTATCGAAGTTTAAATTTCGGGAACGTTCGATAGATAGAAAAGCTGCGTACCTTTTTTTGTCCCATAAAGTTTCTTAAGTAAAATATTGTCAATTTTAGTTTTTGACACTAGCTATAGGCTGTAGTCAAAGAAATTATTAAAAATAACAGAAATGTAATGCACACTTTGGAAAAGCGAGAAGATATAAAATAATTTTTTATTAATAATAAAGGTGGGTTTAAACAGAAATTTAATTTAATTTAGCATTTAATTTTACTTAATTTAAAAAGTTAAATCAACAGTATCATATTGAGACGTTCATACAAATGACCAAATTTAAAATTTAATTTAAAAGTTGGCCAACTTTTATCTTTTAGAATTAAATTAAATTAAATGATCGTTAATGCGCATGCTTGTAAAAATCAGCAGGCAATTAACACCGAATTTTTGACTTTTGAAGTATTTTCAATATTTCAATTGACAGCACAAATAATAATCAGCTGGTTGTTTACCTGTTTTTTTTTAGTTAGGTTGTGAATTTTGATTTAAATAAAAATAAAATGACGTGTTTGTTTTGCACAGACGCAAATAGATATATTTTATTGGTTAAATTAAATATTTTTAAGTTTCATAAATTTTTGTATGAACGAGGGTGGTAAAAATAAAATTAAACCATAAATTAAGTTAAATTATTATTAAATTAAATTTCTGTTTGAACCCACCTTAAATTAGCAAGTTATCATGCAACTTTCCTATTTAGTGTCTAAACTATGTAAGAATAATAATTTCCTTAGTAAACGGAACAGAACTGTGTTGCATAAATCAACAAATTTAAAAGTATTTTTCAATAAATCAGTATTACTTTAGTTTTGCAAATTAACGAGTGGCAAGAAACCTAAATTAAAATTCATTTCCGCAATTCCAAAGAAATGCGATCTCAGTTGACTAATGGTGATGTTTTATCTGTACCATAGATAACGTTCATTTTATCAAGCTTTTGGGATCTTGGAGTCGTTCATCTCCGCAAACATTAATATGACCTTACCTTCTTTTAATGAGTTTTAGAAAATTTAGGGTTGATAACCGTTTTTTACTACACTATTTGCTTGCGTTTTTAAATCTCACATTTAGATAGATAAAAGTTTTTTGAGGACAACTCTAATAGTCTGTAAAATTTTGCATGTACAACCAGTAACATAATAAAGTTTTAGTTTTTGGTCTTCTTTTTTAGCGAAAAATCTTTATTACTCTTATCAGTTTTGGAACCTTATAAAATAGTTTTTATTTTTTAAAACTTCAACAAATCGAACTTTAAAAGCAAAAATCGCGTCGAATTGTCCAGCCAATTTAGTTGAATATAATGTTTTTAATGTTATAAAAGTTAAAGATTTCTCTTCGTTATTATAGGACATAAAACTTGATAATATGTACCCAAAAACCATACATTTGCTAAACAGTTTGAATTTGCATTTCCTATTACTGCTTCAACTAGTACTTTATTTAAATTATAAGCAGCACAATGGATAAACACCGCATATGGTTTGATATCTCTTATAAGTCTCTAAACTACACTATATGTGTCTTTCATGTTATTAGCATCATCATACCCTTGTGCACGGCACTCATCATTATTGAATTTTATCATCTGATTGCCAATGCAGTTTTATCTTTGACTTCAGAAAATCCCAAAAATAACTTTACATTTTTTATTGTGCTCTAGTAGGTGCTTTATATTTGTTTATTTGTTTACTGCTCCTTCGAGCCGGAGGCTTGTCCTGCCAAGGGCACCTGACATTTTGCCCGTCATGCCACCCTATTGATATGCCACTGCCTTACAATTTAACTAAATTCCATGAATTTAATTTTAACATAATGTATAGTATTAATTAACAGAAAAAAATAAATAGAATAGAATAGATAGCAGTTGTTACACAGGGTTTCAATTTGAAAACCTTTAATGCAAGTACATTCCCTTGCAGTAAATTCCGCCACTTAAGATTTTTGACTAGGTTTGATGATTTATAACTTTTTTATTGGTATTCAGATTTTCGAAGTATTTTCATTAGTGTGTAGGGACATGTATTGACTTTTGTTTTTTATTATTCTGATAATACCCACTTTTTGCTTAGGTGGTATTATATGTGGATGAATGGAAATGTTGTATTTTGTCCTAACTTTTAAACACCCAGTGCAAAAATTGAGGTGGCTGATTTTTTTAAAGTTCTTTCATATAATCTTGGTGGTATCCCTAAAATTTTGGAGATCGAATTACCCAATTAACTATTTTCCTGTAAGAGCTGCAGAATTTTAAATAAACACCGATAAATTATTCATGAAAATGGATATATCGACTGGCATGTCGTTAAAAATTAAACGAAGATGGCGAGGTACCAATCTTATACTCATTAAAATAGAGTTCTAAACACCCACAGTTACATTAAAGACATTTTCCAAGATGTGGTGGTTCCATTTGCGCCTTTCATGGGAAACCAATTTATACTGATGTACAATAAGGCTGTCCTCGCATTGCCCAGGTGGTAAATAAGTATCTGGATAAGGTTGGATTAAGAAGATTGAAATGGCCCGTATGCAGCCCAGATCTCAATCTGATCGAGCATTTCGCCGTCGTCCTATGCCGCCAGAAAATTTGGTAGAATTAAAGTTGGCACCAGGCTATTCCCCAGGGAATAGTAAGAAGATTGCAAGCTATCATTGCTGCGAAAGGTGACATACCTGCGATTAATTTTTTGGGTGTTTTTAAATAAGTTTATTGGGTTTAGTTTTTTTACTAAAAAGAAACGTGAAATTGGTGTTTTGTTTATTTAAAGGTACGCAGCTGTTACAAGGAAAGAGATAATTTAAAAACCAAATTCCTATGGATATCTCAAATTTATAAGAAAGAACTTTTAAACCAAATTATCCACTTTAATTTTTCCACATGGTATTTCAAAGCTAGTATAAAGTACAAGGTATTTTTTAATACCACCTAAGCAAAAAGTAAGCATTGTCAGAAAAATACAACGCAATGTCAATACATGTACCTACAAACGAATAAAAAAATATTAAAAATCGAAATACAAATAAAAAAGTTATAAATCAAAAAATTTAAGTGGCGGCATTTTGTGTCGGGGAGTGTATGTTAAAAAAAAAGTTAAAAAATCGTTATTCGAAATAGATGTCATTCAGGCAGGGGAAATTAAAACTAACCCAGATTTTTGTAAAAAAAACACTATACTTCAGTCAAGGTGTAAGTTAACCCCTAAACGCCCCAAAATAAGAAAAAATCGAAACCTCCTTAGGGCGCAACCACAAAAACTAGTAAAAAAATCCCATATTAAAATGACCTGTTGATCAAGCAATGTAAATTTGCATAAGAATTTTCCTTTTTCCAAAGATGTGGATCAGACCTATAGTTAGAAGTTTTATCATTATACAATGCCCTTAAAAAAGACATGAATCCTTTCAAAATGACTATTGGTTATCATTGTGTAGTATAAACTTAAGAGTTAAAAGAACTTGTTGCTGCATTGCCTTTTCATGTTTTTTAGTTTACTTTTACAATAAAATAAAATTTTTATAAATGGAATGGGAATGAAATTTCAAAAATTGAACATAGGATGGAATAAATTTGTAAAAATACACTGACTAGATATTTATTAATAACTCTTTGCATATTCAGAAGGTATTTGCGTATTGATGTAACTACTTCTAGATGGTTTCTACCCACCACCACATTTGGCATACCTATTATTTTGCACATTGAAATGAAAATGGTTTATATTACAAGCGAATGTGAAGAATGTTACGTCAGAAGTTATCTGGTTCATATATTTTTAAATGCAAAAAAATACTGTTTATATACTTTTATATGTTTTTTGTTACTTCGTAACCTAACTGTTTACCCTGATCTTAACCCCATATATTCATAAGAAAACTCGCCCAGGTGGACCACTATGACGTAAAGAGTGCTTGGGGGTGCCAGAAGGTCCCAGGGCCCTCACTGAAACAAATTAAATAATATTGGAAAATATTTGTATTTTTTTACCCATAATATTTTATATATTTTTTAAATTAAACAGTAGACAATTTATGCGACTGTCACTGTTCTATGTGAAATGTGGTGATAAGCAAACTTTCTTAAAGCAAAGTTAATGATCCCTTTATTAACTGAACTTGTATCTTAAGGGAAGAAATATTGTTTATTTTTATTTTTCATTCAACTGGATAGTTACTAAGTATGTTGCTTATGTGGTTTTTATTGTTTACGTCATGCTATTCACCTACGTCACCTCATATTTCTATATCTTTAACTTTTATTATCGTAATAGCTAAAATAACTATATGGTCGATATTTTATGAAATTATTTATTCATAAAGCCACAAAGAAAATATTGGTCCAACTTGGCCAACAAAATTTTACTGAAATAACTGGTAATTGTAGTAGTTCGTGACAAATCCATTCAATTTATAAGGTTAAGCTTGAATAAAACATTTATAACGGAATTTCATTGACTGTAATCACTAATAATGTATGAACCTGAAGGTAACTAGATATATTAACCAGTTAAAACGTAGTGAAGATCAAAAAATAAAGAATAGGATACTTACATCTTTCATATAACATACATTATTGCATACGATCTTTAAGCGAGGTTTAGCTAGAAATCACATGTCGAAAATAATTTTATCTGAAGTCGTTATTACCCTTAAGTGACCCTCGTGGGGTGTTTATAATCTGCAGTAATTTAAGAACAACGTATATATGTATGTATGTTACCTGAAGGGTGGAGAATCCGTCAGCTTGTTAACCTGCCAGGAACGAATATACTCTCCATATAATTCGACCAGACCGAAACGGTATGTTGACCTTTTGTATCCCTAATCTTACAAGTTTTTTTTACAGAATAGGTAGATGAATCCTGCTTTAGGTAGACTTCGACACTGCTGCCTGTATATGCCTGCTATGCAGACACGGTACAGCAGGCATTAGCCCTAACCAATTAGTCTAACACAGCAATTTTGTCTAAGCCTTTTGTCCAATGTATCAAGCTATTTATGTATAACACTTGTTACATGGACCAGTGGGCAAAAAGAACAACGTAAAACCAGTGATAATTTTATATCCTCTAAGTAAGTACATTGATAAGAAAGTGGCACCATAGAAAACATATTTTATACGTAAGGAGAGAATTATAGATATATTATATTCCTTCTTTTAAAGGATAAAAATTGATAGGAAGAAAAGATTGTAACAATAGGGGTAACGAGGTGAGGGATTTTACTGACAGTTTTACGTAGATTGATCCAGTTGTCATTTCGAAGCCTATATAAAAGATAAGCTGAAGTAGGCATAAAATCCCGTTCTATATTGGGGTTTTCACCCAGTTAAGGGCGGAGATAGCAACAGTCAATAAACGACGACCACATCATCTTGGGGCGAAATAGAATTTCTCCGCAATTTCTTGATTACGAACTAAAGAGATAACCACGTCGTTTTCTTTAATTGTCGTCTTAAAACATTTCCTAGAATAAGGGTTAAAAGGTAACAATATTTAGACTGCAAGCACACGAAATATTAAAAATATTTTATGACTAAGAATTATTAGAGAAAGCAATATGTGCAACAAATTTAGGATAATAATAAGAAACTAATGTCCATCAATATTTTACTTTTCGAAAAAAATCATGTTATTTGGATTTTTGTTCATAATATACCGGGTGATTTTAAACCTATACGTAAAAATTTAAAGGAAATACTGGGGTCTCCAGTTCTTGGGACAATGTATACTGCCTGGTACACGCCAAGGGAATATTTATACAATGAAACCTTTTCGGTCCTAGTCCTGAAGTATAAAGACTGAGTGTGTTCAGCCCTATTGTCCCCTCTGCACAAGCAAATCGCCTAAAACAGAAAAAGAGAAACTCCCAAATGAAAGTCAACGAATAGGTAATAAATTTAACACTTGTATCATTTTTAAAACACAAAAACACCATTAAATCTCCAGTAAAAAAAAAAACAAAACCATACAATTGAACGAAAATAAAAACAAATGTAAATGTAATATATTTTATATAGGTGAACCTTTCAGACAGTAGCCAAACGCAAAAAAGAATATCGAACAAACATTAAAATCAGAGAATTTGACAAATTAAAAATCTGTCCACACGCATTTAATAACAACCACATTATAAACTATACTGTTTCTTGTATTTTAGCAAAGAAAACAAACGTAAAATAAAAGAGAGTGCGTATATATTAATAAATAAGATAATTGTGTAGCATAAACATCATCAGTCAATTTAAATAAAACCATCACTTTTTTATTTTTTAAAACAATAAATATACCAGTCACAACAAATTAGTGTCATTTATGACATTACGTCAAAGAAACGATTTCAGAATATCTATAATTCTTATACCAAAATTGAAAAAAAATATTTAGTTTTCAGTTAAATTTCTATAAATTATTTTTATCTTGAAAACGGTGGTAGACTTGCCACCAAAACTTAGATAAGTATTTGGATTTTTAATTTTTTCGGAAGCTTTCTTTTTTCTGTTTTAAACAATCTGCCAGTTCAGAGAGGTCTGAGTAAACTCTATTAGCGATAGTGCTTTGGAACACGACCTGTTTTTTTTCGGAACAGGTTTTTATTCGAAATAGGTCGAAACAATAAGTATAGATCAATAGGTTTTTCTGCACTGATAACGCCAGAACCTATGCAGCGACCGCGTTATAAACGTGCTTTACCGTTCTTTCGCTGTTCGTTCTTGCTTTTTCTAGCTGCCAACTGTATAGTATGTCTTGCGCTGGCGTTGTCAATAATTAATATTTTAATTTCGCGTACAAAAATTGTTTATCAGGGAACTCATAATAAAAGTAAATTTTAAATTTAAACTAAAGAGAAACGACGTAAGAAAACAGGTGAAATCTATTTACTGAACGCTCTATAGCCAATCTAATGTTTATGGCGTACAGAATTCTTCTGTTAATGCGGGCATCGTAACCGGTAACCCGGACGGTAAAATTTCGGCAAACCAGTAAAATCGATGGTAAAAATAATTGCAATGCAACGATACAGTTGAGCAGCGCGAAACAAGCATTGTTTCGGAACAGTTTGGAACTGGAGTAGTTTTCACCGTAATTAAAATGCAACAAAACAGGTAAACAGCTTGCTGCAAGTACGGTTTTAATAATTTTGACGTCAGAGGTCTGTTATTAAATAAATTATACAATCAATATTAAATCATTGATTTCCAGCAGAAATTTTATTTTTTAAATTGTGACTACTACCATTTAGTTCAACCAAGTTTAATCAACTAATACTAATGATAAAGGGTTATTCTTCCACTCAATGAATTTTACTTGCATCCCCTTCTCCCTTAAATGAAACGAAGTTACGTCCATACACAAGAATATTGTTAACCACATCTGGCAATTTTAAAAATGTTTTCAACTACGGATTACCTAAGTCTGTTATCAATATTAAAAATAAGACTAAATACGAACATATGCGCCCGAAGTGCGTTCTAAGCTGATATTAGCTTAAAAATGGTAATATACTTTAAAGGTCGCCATTTTTAAGCTTGTGTTTGACGAGCTTAACCGGATCACCCTAAAAGTTAAATACAGATTAAAATATGGCCCTTTGACTTACATATTTCTTATGAAAGAATTTATTTACGGTAGCATTTGTGTTATTAGGGGTTAAAAGATTGTGGTGGGCATAATACTAGATAACCGAATCATTGAAAGATAATTTTAATTAACAAAATGGTTTTTTTTTATATCGTACATAAAAAAATTTTTTTTTTATATATATATATATATATATATATATAAATATAGATTAAAATATGGCCCTTTGACTTACTATATTTCTTATGAAAGAATATATTTACGGTAGCATTTGTAAGTTATTAGGTTAAAAATATTGATGGGCATAATACTAGATAACCAATAATTGAAAATAATTTTAATTAACATACATGGCTTTTTATATGTAATATATTTTATATATATATATATATATATATATATATATATATATATATATATATATATATATATATATATAGGGTATAAATAAATAAGTGGAAAAATGGGGTGATTCTTGGGTTAATTCTAAGAAAAAAGCTTTATATGTTTAAAAGTGCTAACTTTTGAGATACAGGGTGGTATGCATTTTCTATGTATTTATTATTTTATATATTTGTACCAGTGGCGTTTGTGCGGGGTTTAAACTAAATATTTTTGAAGAAAAGTATGGTACGCCACTGTTTTCTCCAAAAATATTTTTTTTTTGTAATTCTCATTTATTTCAGAGAAAATTTGGTCTCTTGACTTTCCTTCGTCCAACGTTGCGTATTCGATTAAAAAAATAAAAACCACTGTTTGTTTAAATGTATTATGTGTTTATTATTTATGTTTAAATGTGACTCTAATTTTTGTTTTGTACCAAAGAAAAAAAATCACAAAAAATGTTGGAAATGACCAGCTTTGCTATATACAAGAGTCAATACGTCGGCACATTTGTCTGCGAATTCGATAAAAAATTCCAGGAGAATTCTGAATTAGCAGCACATGAATTAATGATTCGATTTCTAAAGTCATCAATATCTAGCACCGGAGTCCTGTACACCAAAGTTTTTAAATGAGCCCATGTGGTAAAATCTAGCGGATTCATATCTGGTGACCGGGGTGGCCAAAACTGAGGTCCGCCTCGGCCTATCCAATGATTTGGATATGTTTCGTTTAAATAATGACGCGCTAATAAACTAAAATGAGCAGGAGCCCCATCGTGCATAAACCACATTGCTCTTCTAACATCTAGGGGTACCGCCTCAAGAAGTGCTGGAAGTATGTCTTGGAGAAAATGAGTGTATGTTTCCCCGTTCAATCTTTGTGGTAGAAAGTGTGGGCAATGAGGTGGTCTCCAAGGATTCCAACCCATACATTAAAATAAAATTGTTGTTTGTGATGAGCCTCAACTATGGCATGAGGATTTTCATTTGCTCATATGTGGTTATTGTGGTAGTTAATGATTGACTCTCTGGAAAAATTAGCTTGGTCGGTAAACAGAATCTGCGCGAAAAACTGGGGGTTTTGCTCAATGACTTCTAAACTCCAATAAGCATCTTCTTTAAGCTTGGCTAAAATAATGTTTAACGACTCTTTCAATGGTACGTTCGTATACAAAATTTCTAAATCAAAACTTACAAAGTGCAAAAGCATTAATTCCCCAATCTTTTTAAAAAGTATTATTAATAAGACGAGAGCGGACAACAATATTTTAAATAGGGACTGTATCTATCAAATTCCCTGTGAATGTGGTGAAGTATACATTGGGGAAACAAAAAGACCACACGAAATTAGACTTACAAAACATAAGAAACATACGGAACAAGTTGAAACATCGATGTCCGGGGTTGCCGAATATACATGGTTAAAAGAACACTGCACACCGTGATGTAAAGTAAAAATTATTCGTACAGACATCCTCCGCAAGACGAAGAAAATGTAGAAAAGCTGCGTATTTGAACAACC